>JAXQQM020087086.1:0-30111 GCA_034641835.2 Pinus albicaulis
CTGAGACCTCAGTTTTAAACCCAGGTATGAGTTAACACCAGGTATGAGTTAACCCAAGGTAATACAAACTTTTCCATAAAGATAGGTAAAGTATAATCAATGCTAACCCAAAAATAAATCATGTGTATCTAGTTAAATGAATGTGGGAATTTTTTGAGTTATAAAGTCTATAGGACCAGAACTACAGAGATTCCAATGACAATGTTTTTGTAAAAAATTATTATCGATCCAATATATTGGTACTAATATTATGGTTTGTGTTACTATTAATGATCCGATAACATTGTAATAATAAATAGTAAATATGTTTAATTAAGTAAAAGAAATATTTTGTTTTTCAGTGGGTAATTTTGCAAGCTAATGTGTGTTACAAGTGGTATGAGAGTAGCTTTAAAATGCGAGGACCTAGATGGTCCATTTAAATAACCATAAGTGTTTTTTTTTCAAAAATGTGCACAGTGACAGGAAATTTTTGAAAAGCTTCTGTAAGGAGAGAATCTAGTAATCAAACAGTAGGAGCTACAATGGAAGCTCTTCCCCTGCCTAATCCAAATATTAAACTCGAGATGTGGGTACAATTGAGTGTGGATCAACACCAACAAACTATTACATTACTTAAAGAACAACAATTTCATAGCATTATATTGTCGGATATAGTGCAACAACTTCAGGCGTAAATGATTCGAGTAAGAAGTGACAATGAAATTTTAATGCGGGGACAAGAAAGTATTCTTAAAATCCTCTTAGAAATTATAATCATCATGCAACACATCCTAGTTCGGAGAGGGACACCCATGAAGAGGGTGAGAAAAAACAACAAGTTAATGAAAATCCGGAAGGAAGCCATAGCCATCGAAGTAATAAAAGTGGAACCTACAATGAAGCAAAGTGTAGAAATGTTTCAGAGTAATGGGAGATGAAAAAATAAAAAATTGAGCTAGAAGGTGAATTATGGAAAATTAAGCCTCCTACATTCAATGGAGAGGTTGAAGAAGTGGTAGAAGCATGGATGGTTAACATGAATAAATATTTTCAAGTTTATGAATATAGTAGAAAGCTCAAGAATCACTCATCTATTTACCAGTTGCGGGAAAAAACCACATTATGGTGGGAGGAGGTTAAAAATGTGTGGGGAAGTGATGATCAGAATGTGACTTGGGACGAGTTCCAATATTATTTTATAGACAAATATCTAACAGGGCATTTTTACGATAAAAAATATCGATAATTTCATGATTTGAGGTTGGGCCAATTGTCTATGGACAATTTCATAACTAAATTTACCTCCTTATTGAGCTATGTACCGTATTTGAGAGATGAAAAATGAAAAGCACAATGATCCTTGAGTAGCTTACCTACTCATATGAAAGAGAGGATATAATTTTTGAATCCAAAGACTATGGATGAGGTCGTTGGAAAAGCATGAATTTATGCAATGAGAGTAAAATCAAGCTTGGACTGTGAAGCCAACGCTTCACCTGTTGCAACTGGACACTCCTTCTTTATTACCTTCTTCTGTGGACATTTGAAGCATAGTGCCCATGCTTGTGACTGTGAAAACACGTGATCTTAGAAAATTATGTCTTTCCCTCTTTGCCTTCAGACTTATTTCCCTTGGTTTTCCTTCCTTCTCTGACTCGCACACATTGTGATTGTCCCGCCATTCCAAAATTTGATAAAAAAGAGTGATTTTAAACCGACGATATCTCCCTCATTTTAGCTCTGATTCGACAGATTTTGTTTTTTCAATTTGCATTTTTTTTCCCAAGGAATCCAAATATGCTATTTGTTTTTGTAAATATTTCTTCAAAATTTTCACATATTCTCTGCAAACACGCCACGCAAAAAATTCATACACTAATACCATGTAGAAATTATACAAATAGTATTTATATAAATGGATTCAATATGATCATGCAATATGCTAAAGAAGGACACTGACTCCTTCTACAAATAAATTGCGAAAAATAAACATGATCGCCAATCATGAAAAGTAAAAAAAGAAGAACATAAATACACAACATAGATAATTTTCCCGAGGAAATCCTGCTACTCAAAACCCCTCTATCTTCTATTGTATATTCACCAAGGAATCATCAAACAATTACAATGCACTCTTCTCACAAAAGTCTCATGCACTCTATCAATTGTCTCACACTGATCTGGAAAAAATTCGACCAACACTTAGCCAAATCTCAACCTATCTTCAGCCTACCTTGCTCACGCAATTCCTATGAAATGAAATCCCTAATATTTTGGAATGTCTGCCTTCCATGCGGGGAGTATCATGGACATCTTATGGTGCTTTAACTACATTTGGGGAAATTGTTAAAAACGCAACTGATAGTTAACTTACGAAATAGGTCAAGCATTTATACTACATCATTGATTCACATTTCCATATTTTTTTTTATCCTTAAGTTAGCTCCCATTAGGTTATTCCATTAACCACTCTATATTTTCACATAACAACATGAGAAGTAGATATTTCCTTCACATTGATACCCTACTATAACACCTCTTTTTTGTGTTGGTGTCCATGATGCATCTTTCTATCACCATGAAATCCCTCATTTTGACCTTTCATGAATTTGAATATATGCATCATGTCCTAATATTTGAATTTTTTTGGCTATGTCTTAGGATGATTCCATCACTAAATTATACCTTGCAATGACTCTTATAAATGTCAATTTTCTCTATTTTAATTGTCATCATTTTACTGAAATTTCACTTAGCATTATTGCTACCATCTACATTGTTTGTTTGTCCTTTCTAGCCATACATCTATGATTAGAATTTCTCCATTCAATCCCCTAGGCTTCCCTATTTTTCAGGTGGTTCCATCAACTCAAAATAGTTTTTTACCATTTATACCACTTGTTCCTCGAGGATGAGCTACCTTTGTGTCTGATTCAGGAGGATCCATAAATGCAAATGGGCTTGAAAATAGCGCAAAAATAAAAGTCATCAGATAAAAGTGAAAATAGGACTAGATCATAGTGCTCGTCACCCTCATTCGAACGGAACGAACTTAAGTCAAATCTGAGTTATATGATCATGTTATATATGGTCAAATTTTGGGTCAAACTTGGCCAAGTGGGAGGCTTAATGAGGAAACAAAACCGGACACTGCGAAGAACTCGACCCCTTTTATTTTGTTTGTCCATGTCAAGCATTAAAAAGAGGGAGAATCATTGGGGCAACCATAAGGGATAGTGGAGGGGTCTCCCTTTGTGCTATGAAATACCTTAGTGGCAATAATTTTCTATGTATTTTCCAATACTTAGTTCTTGAGATACTCTTTCCTCACAAATGAAGGAGATTTACTTTCATGTATTCATAAATTGACCGTTGGTACAATACCGTAAAGAATCATTTAGACATCAGATCTCACTTGATGGTTGCCACTTACAATAAATTTGGAGTGTAGTTGTGCCTACAATTTGGTGGAATGTGGTAGTCCCTTCTTCATTCTCTAGAAAATATTAAGTGGAGAAAATTAGAGTATTCCCATCCTATCAAGGAATTGTAAACGTTGTTTGATTTTTTCTATTTATATATTGTAACAACTCCATCTCACCAATTTTTTTTCTTTTTATATTAATTCTGGTCGATGTCTTTTCCAACTTATTTGTCATGACTAACTTTACACTAATAGCACAACAAGAAAAACCTTCATTTAGCACCAGAAGTTAGAACCACTTATGTCATGTGGTGCTAATCTAATGTAAATGTTTATGTATGTTATTAAAAATGAAGTATATCACGATATTTTATGGACAATTTAGCACCATTATTACTATGTGGTGTTAAAGTGGAGTAAATTTTTATTTATCTTATTGGAAGTGGAGTATATCACCATATATTTAAAGAAGTAGTGTATGCTATATTGGAAAGTTCCTTAAAGTATGGTAGCTAACTTTGTGTTTTCCATGTTGACATGTACAAGTCAATTTATTTAGGTGAATTGCCACCATAAACAAAAAAAGTTACAAATATTTATATTACGAATATATAAATTAGAAATAAACTTACAAATATTTATTTTATAATATTTATTTGTTTGTCATGTTTACATGTAAAACTAAAATTCGTTTATAAAAACACCAGAGAGTAAAATTGAATGGTTAATTTTTTTTTCGAGGTCGAGCTCACAAGGCTATGCAATAGCCTTGCTGCTGCACATAGGGATTCCTGATGCGGCATCAGGGTGGTGTCGTAGCGCAAAGCCTGCTAGGAGTCGGTCCTTACAGCCCTCCGTCAGAGATCAGTTCGCTTTTTGCATATCATTCTTAGGTGTCTCGCTCGTTCCACTTCGTTGCATTTCGCTAGGAGCATGCCATTGACTGACGAGGGGGTCTGGTTGTCATGTGTTTCCTCATGCTTGTACCTGCAGGGCTATTTAAAATTCCTCAAAAATCACTGAAGTTCATAGTCATTTCATTCATGGTCATTAATGATTGTTTTCGTTAAAAAAGAGTCTTTAGTCTTAGAGTCTAGGGTTTTCAAGTTCTTTGCATACATGTCATAAAGCCCGCAGGCCATGAGGTTGGTTTCGCAAGTTTTGAATTTCACATTTTTATTATCAAAAGTATTTGAAGATATTTCTAGTCCAAAACTCTGTTTTGGAACTAGAAATTTGTCTAATTTCATGTTTGTAATAATTGTATTTATTTCATCATAAGAAGCTTCAGTGCAAGCCTCTGATCTTTTCCAAAGCCAAGTGCTGCATCCCTGCAAAAGACAAACAAGTATTTTCAGTCCAAAACTCAGAAAAGCCAAAAGAAAAGCATTGTATTAAATGACCAAATGTCAAAATGCCAAACATTATGAAAGTGGGTTATCAAACAAATTTGAAATCAAATCTGATTTGATGAGATATTTTCTTCATATATAAAACATGGCAAACAAAATCATTTGCAAGAAATCTGCAAGGAAGAAGTCGAATTTGTGTTCTTGAAGGCCGAAGCCTTGCAGAGTTGTCGGGTATTACTGCTTGGAGGTGGGCGCTACCCATAATGAGCCGCGCCACCCACTTGCTCGGCGCGATATGCTCATGCCCGTAGATATGCTCATGCCCTATTGCTAGTGGCGCCAAGACATTGTGTACATCATCCTCATGCCCCCGCCATCATCCGACCGCCGCCGTCATGTCCTTTTCATGTTTTTATATAGTCTTAATGTTGACTAGTCCATATCCTCCATCACTATAATATCAATTCACGTCGGCTATCATCATTATATTACCACTGTCATGGTCATTTGTTTCACTATGGTCATTGTCATGTTGTTCCTATTCTCCATTTGATAAAACACAGTCCCATACTTGTTTGCTCCTTTGACAAATTTTGGCCATCATTATAAAGTTCTACCATACATTTGCATTTGGTACTCATTTGTCAAACTTACTTGTGATCAAAACAGTGATAGTTTTTATGCCATTAAAACAGAGCCATCCTCATTATGATTTTGTTCTCCTGTGATAATTGGGTACATGTGTGACATTTATTGGGTTTTGAACATACATTAAAATCTTGCCTTCACTGCACCTATATCAGCATCCATATTGCAAATATCTTGTTTTCAAAGCCATGTCAGAGACAGAGTCAGTTTATGAGCAGGAGTCTGACAGTGATTCCACAACAGAGGGTAATGTGCCACGAAGGCCTCACAGAGGTTGCAAAGGTGGTAAACATCTCAGGGAGGAGCCTACTTCTTTGGCTCAATTGCAGGCATGTCCGCTTGCAATGGATTGTTTTCGGTTTCAGTCATGTTTTCGATTCTGTGAGATGATTTCACAAACCCAGCTTCATCGTGAACTAGCTCGTCTGTTTGTTCTACATTTACATGATGGCCGTGTAAATCTCGCCAGAGTAGATTTCATTCTGTCACCAATGACTATTGCTCAGGCTACTGGCATACCAAATATGGGAGAGGAATGGAACAAACGTCAGCAGTTAGAGAAATTCCACTATGAGCCATACATCAAACCTGGGTATATGAGGCACTTGGGCAGAGTTTTTCCTTTTAGATTCCTGAAGGATGAGTTTGCACCACTGATGAAACTCATCATCTCGTATTTCAGTCGCGAGGGCATATTCTCAATTATTAATATTAATAATAATTAATTAATATTACTATTATGATGGTTAATAATATTTAAGGGATGTAATCAACATTCGAATGGAACAAACTTAAATCAAATCAGAGTTATATGATCATGTTATATATGGTGAAATTTGGGTCAAACTTGGCTAAGTGGGAGGCTTAACGAGGAAACAAACCGACACTCTAAGAAATCGAATTCCCTTTTATTTTTTTTTGTCCATGTCAAGCTCTAAAAAGAGGGAGAATCATTGGGGAAACCATAAGGGACAGTGGTGGGGTCTCCCTTTATGCTATGAAAGACCTCAGTGGTAATAATTTGCTATATATTGTCCAATACTTAGTTCTTGAGACACTCTTTCCTCGCAAATGAAGGAGATTGACTTTCATGTATTCATAAATTGACCTTTGGTACAATACCATAAAGAATCATTTAGACATTAGATCTCACTCGATGGTGGCCACTTACAAGAAATTTGGAGTGTAGTTGTGCCTACAATTGGGTGGAATGTGGTAATCCCTTCTTCATTTTCCAGAAAATATTAAGTGGAGCAAATTAGAGTATTCCCATCCTATCAAGGAATTGTAAAAATTGTTTGATTTTTCCTATTTATATATTGTAGCAACTCCATCTCACCAATTTTTTTTCTTTTTATAGTAATTCTGGTCAGTGTCTTTTCCAACATATTCATCATGACTAACTTTAAACTAATAGCACAACAAGAAAAACTCTTTTTAGCACCATAAGTTAGAACCACTTATGTTATGTGGTGTTAATGTGGTGTAAATGTTTATGTGTCATATTAAAAATGAATTATATCACCATAAGTTAGCACCACATACATTATGTGGTGTTAATGTGGTGCAAAAGTTTATGTATCATATTAAAAATGAAGTATATCACCATATTTTATGGAGAAGTTAGCACCATTCTTACTATGTGGTGTTAAAGTGGAGTAAATTTTTATTGATCTTATTGGAAGTGGAGTATATCACCATATATTTAAAGAAGTAGTGTATGCTATATTGGAAAGTTCTATAAAGTAGGGTAGCTAACTTTGTGTTTGCCATGTTGACATGTACAAGTCGATTTATTTATGTGAATCGCCATCATAAACAAAAAAAAATTACAAATATTTATATTATGAATATATAAATTAGAAATAAACTCACAAATATTTATTTTATAATATTTATTTGTTTGTCATGTTTACATGTAAAACTAAAATTCATTTATAAAAACACCCGTAGAGTAAAATTGAATGGTTAATTTTTTTTTTTTCGAGGTTTGTTTCACAAGGCTATGCACAGCTCTCACAGACACATAGGGGATTCCTTTGATGCAACATCGTGGTGGTGTCAAAGAGCGCAGGTCGGACTGAAAGGCTGAACTATGGAAGGAAGCTTAGGCCCCTCCCCTTCCTCCTCCCCCTGAGCTCGAAGCTTTCACGAAGCTGATTAATTCTCAGCTGAAAAAAAAGAAAAAACTTGCCTCCAAGTTTTTTAAGAGACTGGATGATATCTCCTTAGTGGCTCTTTTTCCTGAGGGACCAATGATGGTTTTAGTCTCTCTAGTAGATTTTGGACTATTTGGGCAATTTATAGGCTTATGGCCTTCACCGAAAATGACAGAAGCCTGGATCAATAAAAACTAGAAGCCTCTCATCAAAAATAATGTCACCTCCTACTTCCTTGAGTGGGGTATTTTTCTGTTCGAATTAATCTCAAAGGATGACTAGGATCTAATCTTCAGGAATGACCCATATTTCATGGGACCTCGAGGTCTATATTTAAACAGACGGATGCCAGACTTCGATACTTTGGAGGACGTTCCAACAGTTTTTCTGCTTTGGGTCAGACTCTCGAACCTACTGGTTTACTCCTGGAACTGGGAATCAATGTAGAAAATAGGCAATGCCCATGAAGAGGCTAAATATCCCATGATAATGCTAGGTTGAGTCTACACCCGAAAAGGAATCTAAATCCCACTTTGTGAAGCCAACACTCATGGGGAATTTTTTTATTCCACAAAAAGTTTTGAAGTGGGGGAGTTAGTTTTGGAGGTCAAAAGAAAAGTATTACAATGTTTGGAGAGACCTCAAATATGAATGTGTAAACCCATTCCCATTCTAAACTTGTGAACCAGATCCCTGTAATCCATGTGAACCTAAAAACCTTTGCTTCAAGAGTAGATCACGGAGTCCATGTTTGATTTGCAATAGTTGGAGAGGACCTCCTACCTATGTCCGAACACTATGAAGAACTCGACCCCTTGAACCAAGACGAAGAAGAGGGTCTGATAATAAAACAAACCTAGTGAAGGGTTGACATAATCAGCCATCTCAGAAGAGTCCAATGATGGCCTTCATTTCCAACCTTACCAGATGTTGTGCACCTACCAAACAAGGGGTTTACACCACCTTTCAACTACAGCTCTACATGGGAAAAACAACCTGTCAAGAAAAATATCATTAAAAAGTAAAATGGAGTGGAAATGTCAACAATAAGGCACAAAACATGGCAAGCATGAGAAATTTCACCTGTGGAAATGGTAGTGAGAGCTCTCGCTGAGACCTCAGTTTTAAACCCAGGTATGAGTTAACACCAGGTATGAGTTAACCCAAGGTAATACAAACTTTTCCATAAAGATAGGTAAAGTATAATCAATGCTAACCCAAAAATAAATCATGTGTATCTAGTTAAATGAATGTGGGAATTTTTTGAGTTATAAAGTCTATAGGACCAGAACTACAGAGATTCCAATGACAATGTTTTTGTAAAAAATTATTATCGATCCAATATATTGGTACTAATATTATGGTTTGTGTTACTATTAATGATCCGATAACATTGTAATAATAAATAGTAAATATGTTTAATTAAGTAAAAGAAATATTTTGTTTTTCAGTGGGTAATTTTGCAAGCTAATGTGTGTTACAAGTGGTATGAGAGTAGCTTTAAAATGCGAGGACCTAGATGGTCCATTTAAATAACCATAAGTGTTTTTTTTTCAAAAATGTGCACAGTGACAGGAAATTTTTGAAAAGCTTCTGTAAGGAGAGAATCTAGTAATCAAACAGTAGGAGCTACAATGGAAGCTCTTCCCCTGCCTAATCCAAATATTAAACTCGAGATGTGGGTACAATTGAGTGTGGATCAACACCAACAAACTATTACATTACTTAAAGAACAACAATTTCATAGCATTATATTGTCGGATATAGTGCAACAACTTCAGGCGTAAATGATTCGAGTAAGAAGTGACAATGAAATTTTAATGCGGGGACAAGAAAGTATTCTTAAAATCCTCTTAGAAATTATAATCATCATGCAACACATCCTAGTTCGGAGAGGGACACCCATGAAGAGGGTGAGAAAAAACAACAAGTTAATGAAAATCCGGAAGGAAGCCATAGCCATCGAAGTAATAAAAGTGGAACCTACAATGAAGCAAAGTGTAGAAATGTTTCAGAGTAATGGGAGATGAAAAAATAAAAAATTGAGCTAGAAGGTGAATTATGGAAAATTAAGCCTCCTACATTCAATGGAGAGGTTGAAGAAGTGGTAGAAGCATGGATGGTTAACATGAATAAATATTTTCAAGTTTATGAATATAGTAGAAAGCTCAAGAATCACTCATCTATTTACCAGTTGCGGGAAAAAACCACATTATGGTGGGAGGAGGTTAAAAATGTGTGGGGAAGTGATGATCAGAATGTGACTTGGGACGAGTTCCAATATTATTTTATAGACAAATATCTAACAGGGCATTTTTACGATAAAAAATATCGATAATTTCATGATTTGAGGTTGGGCCAATTGTCTATGGACAATTTCATAACTAAATTTACCTCCTTATTGAGCTATGTACCGTATTTGAGAGATGAAAAATGAAAAGCACAATGATCCTTGAGTAGCTTACCTACTCATATGAAAGAGAGGATATAATTTTTGAATCCAAAGACTATGGATGAGGTCGTTGGAAAAGCATGAATTTATGCAATGAGAGTAAAATCAAGCTTGGACTGTGAAGCCAACGCTTCACCTGTTGCAACTGGACACTCCTTCTTTATTACCTTCTTCTGTGGACATTTGAAGCATAGTGCCCATGCTTGTGACTGTGAAAACACGTGATCTTAGAAAATTATGTCTTTCCCTCTTTGCCTTCAGACTTATTTCCCTTGGTTTTCTTCCTTCTCTGACTCGCACACATTGTGATTGTCCCGCCATTCCAAAATTTGATAAAAAAGAGTGATTTTAAACCGACGATATCTCCCTCATTTTAGCTCTGATTCGACAGATTTTGTTTTTTCAATTTGCATTTTTTTTCCCAAGGAATCCAAATATGCTATTTGTTTTTGTAAATATTTCTTCAAAATTTTCACATATTCTCTGCAAACACGCCACGCAAAAAATTCATACACTAATACCATGTAGAAATTATACAAATAGTATTTATATAAATGGATTCAATATGATCATGCAATATGCTAAAGAAGGACACTGACTCCTTCTACAAATAAATTGCGAAAAATAAACATGATCGCCAATCATGAAAAGTAAAAAAAGAAGAACATAAATACACAACATAGATAATTTTCCCGAGGAAATCCTGCTACTCAAAACCCCTCTATCTTCTATTGTATATTCACCAAGGAATCATCAAACAATTACAATGCACTCTTCTCACAAAAGTCTCATGCACTCTATCAATTGTCTCACACTGATCTGGAAAAAATTCGACCAACACTTAGCCAAATCTCAACCTATCTTCAGCCTACCTTGCTCACGCAATTCCTATGAAATGAAATCCCTAATATTTTGGAATGTCTGCCTTCCATGCGGGGAGTATCATGGACATCTTATGGTGCTTTAACTACATTTGGGGAAATTGTTAAAAACGCAACTGATAGTTAACTTCCCTTTAAAATTTTTCTCAACTGGGTCTTCATTGTAAGTGACATGTGTAATATATTAATAGTAAATCATCAGATGCTTGACATATCACTGCATGTGAATTAAATCTAATTTAATTCACTTGACCTCTAGAAACACCTACAATCGTTTAATCTTTTCATGAACGAACGACAGAGTTATATTGGAAGACTTTATAGCTTCACATTTGGCTTAGGAAGATGACGTTGTACAGCTGATACAATGGAGTGGCAAGCACCGAAGATCCCATGGAAATGCTGCAGCAGCTCTGCATTTCCATCGGATCTCCCGTTGCTTGCCACTCCACTAGACTTCCCAGATTTGGAAGGGCAAGATCGACAACAAGAGAGGGCGTTTAATCTTTTCATGAACGTAATCCATTTAGCATATATTGGAAGACTTTATAGCTTCACCTTTGCTTAGGAAGATGACGTTGTACTACCATAATGGAGTGGCAATCGAAGATCCCATGGAAATGCCGCAACTCAACTCGCATTTCCATCGATTCCCTGCTTCTCGCCACCCATTGAAACCGAATTGATATTTGGAAGGACAGGATCGTATCACAACAGAGGTGCGTTAAACTTTATTTATTTATTTCACAAACCGAAATGGTGGCAAGTTCACATAAATTTATTTATTTTACTTCACAAAATTTTATCCTTACCTTTATTTCATAAATTTTATTGATTCGGGTTGCAAATCATTTATTTATGTCAATTTTATTGTTAATTTGAGATTTGTTAGAAATCATTTTAAATCCGGGAAAGAAAAATTCCAGAATTATTAATTTGATATTTGTTGGAAATCATTTTAAATCCAAAGAAAATTCATTTTGTATTTATCTCATGTATTTATTTTTAAACACATTAAATTACAAGTTTTAGATCTTAACAATATTAACACGTTAACACTATAATGAAATGAAAGCATATAATTATTGTTAATTTGATATTTGTTGGAAATCATTTTAAATCCAGCAGAAAATTCATTTTAGATTTATCTCATGTATTTATTTTTAAACACATTAAATTACAAGTTTTAGATCTTAACAATATTAACACGTTAACACTAGAATGAAATGAAAGCATATAATTATTGTTAATAAAATATTAATAATAATAATTAATATTACTACTATGGTTATTAATAATAATTAATTAATATTACTATTATGATGGTTAATAATATTTAATATTATTATTATTTTTAGTTTTAGTATTATAGAAATTAATGAATATTAATCAAAAGCTTCATATAATAAAAGATTAATTCAAAATATCATTATTAATAATATTTGTAAATATAAATATTGTTATTTAAATAATTCATTTTTATTTCAATGTTTATTAATTAATTCATTAAATAATTAATTCATTTTTATTTCAATGTTTATTAATTAATTCATTTCTTTAATAACTAAAATTTAAGATGGTTGATTTTCATAATGAGTCAATATTTGTAGCAATGTAATATAACTTTGGACAATATCTCACCATATTGCATCATTATATTTTAAGAGTTAAAGGAGAGTGGGAGAGTTAGATTTCAATAATTAAAAGAGTGGGAAAGTTTTCAATAATGAGATGGTTATTGTCAACCATAAGCCCTAAAAAAAATATGGTTTAGCTCAAACAAAACAGAGGGGATTATTACTCTTTTACAATGTTTCCATATTTCACTTTTCAAAATTACAACATAAATGTTATCCAACATGTTGAGAAGGTTATTCTCAACCATAAGCCGTCAAAGAAAAAAAGGGGTTTAGTTCAAACAAAACAAAGGGGTTTATTACGATCTAGCTTATAAATTCAAATGAAATATAGATATAAATATAAAATATAGAATGCAATTAATATAATTATGTTAATATGTCTTTATTTTGGAATTGAGTTTTTAATATTTTAATTTAGTTATTAATAATTATTATATTAATGATAGGGATTTAATCTTTATGCAATATTTCTGAATAGAAATAAGGTTAGTATAAGCATTAGCCACAATTCCAAAGTTTCGATTTATTTGAAAAATACTTATCCCATTTTAATGCTTTTAATTAAATTTATAAATTAAAAAAAAATCTCATGAATTATGATTTTTTGGTATAGGTAAACCATGCTATGGGCACATGATATTGTAACAAACCCTATTTATAAGATAATAATCTCCATGGTTAAAAGTCTTAGAATCTTTTGTTTTTCATTTTTATAATTAAACTATACAAAAATGACTAAAGTTCAAGAAGAAGGACATGCATATACTGATATTGATGTGAATAGAAGCTTGCTTAGGAAGCTTATGGGGAGATTGGAAAGTTTTCCAATCTTCTCTAAATTTAATGTTCTAATGCTCTATATGCTTCGTAGCTACCAACTACCACACATACTTATGAGGAACAGAAAAAATGTAACATATGTGCCCAAGAAGAGGCTAAATATCCCATGATAATGCTAGGTTGAGTCTACACCCGAGAAGGAATCTAAATCCCACTTTGTGAAGCCAACACTCGTGGCGAATGTTGTTATTCCATGAAAAGTTTTGAACTGGGGGAGTTAGTTTTGGAGGTGAAAAGAAAAGTATTACAACATTTGGAGAGACCTCAAATATGTATGTGTAAACCCATTCCCATTCTGAACTTGTGAACCAGATTGCTGTAATCCAAGTGAACCTAAAAACCTTTGCTTTGAGAGTAGATCGAAGAGTCCATGTTTGATTTGCAATTGTTGGAGAGGACCTCCTACCTATGTCCAGACACTATGAAGAACTCAACCCCTTGAACCAAGAAGAAGAAGAGGGTGTGATAATAAAACAAACCTAGTGAAGGGTTGACATATTCGGCCATCTGAGAAGAGTCCAATGATGGCATTCATTTCCAACCTTACCAGATGTTGTGCACCTACCAAACGAGGGGTTTACACCGCCTTGCAACGAGAGCTCTACATGGGAAAAATAACCTACTAAGAAAAATATCATTAAGAAGTAAAATGGAGTGGAAATGTCAACAATAAGGCACAAAATATGGCAAGCGTGTGAAATGTCACTTGTGGAAATGGTAGTGAGAGCTCTCACAGAGACCTTAGTCTTAAACCCTATAGTGAGCAAGGGATAGTACAAGAGCGTTCCTACAAGGATGATTGCAAGGATGTCAGACCCTTTTTCACAGGGACAGAGGTTAATCTGTTTAGCTTTGTAAAACTTAAAATCAAAATTTTAAAGAAACCGGAGCACCTTATACTATTACCTGGAATGTGAAGGCTTCATCGAGGTTAATATCTTACAATATGATCCGAGGAAAGGAAGCAAGTCAGCTTAGGAGTCTCGTGCGAAGAATGGCTGAACCCATTAAACATACGCAATTCGACATGCCTCAAAGCGGGAGGAAATGTTACTCTGCAAATGATGGAGTGAGGCTAGAGGAAAACCAGGTATTTACCCTTATTAACCTCCCAAACCAATAAGGACCATGGATTCAAACCTTTATCAAATCTATGGATAGCCATGGTCGCAGGTGTAAAATCGAAGCTCGAGGAATTACACCTTGCGATGAGTTTACTGTGACAACTGGTGTATCCTAACACCAGGTATGAGTTAACCCAAGGTAATACGAACTTTTCCATAAAGATAGGTAAAGGTATAATCATTGTTAACTGAAAAGTAAATCATGTGTATATAGTTAAATGAATGTGGGAATTTTTTGAGTTATAAAGTCTATAGGACCAGAACTACAGAGATTCTAATGACGATGTTTTTATAAAAAAATGTTATCGATCCAGTATATTGGTAGTAATGCTATGATTTATGTTTCTATTAATGATCCCGTAACTTTGTAATAATAAATAGTAAATATGTTTAATTAAGTAAAATAAATATTTTGTTTTTCAGTGGGTAATTTTGCAAGCTAATGTGTGTTACAAGTGGTATGAGAGCAGCTTTAACATGCTAGGACCTAGATGGTCCATTTAAATAACCATGAGTGTTTTTTTTTCAAAAGTTTGCACAGTGACAGGAAATTTTTGAACAGCTTCTATGAGGAGATGATCTAGTAATCAAACACTAGGAGCTACAATGGAAGCTCTTCCCCTACCTAATCCAAAGATTAACCTAGAGATGTGGGTACAATTGAGTGTGGATCAACACCAAAAAACTATTACATTACTTAAAAAACAAAATTTCATAGCATTATATTGTTGGATATAGTGCAACAAATTCAGGCATAAATGCTTCAAGTAAGAAGTGAAAATGAAAGTTTAATGCGGGGATAAGAAAGTATTCTTAAAAGCCTCTCATAAATTATAATCCTCATGCAACACATCCTAGGCCAGAGAGGGACACCCATGAAGAGGGTGAGAAAAAACAATAAGTTAATGACAATCTGGAAGGAAGCCATAGCCATCGAAGTAATAAAAGTGGAACTTACAATGAAGCAAAGTCTAGAAATGTTTCAGACTAACGGGAGATGAAAAAATAAAAAATTGAGCTACAAGGTGAATTACGGAAAATTAAGCCTCCTACATTCAATGGAGAGGTTGAAGAAGTGGCAGAAGCATGGATGGTTAACATGAATAAATATTTTCAAGTTTATGAATATAACATCAAGCTCAAGAATCGTTCAACTATTTACCAGTTGCGGGAAAAAACAACATTATGGTGCGAGGAGGTTAAAAATGTGTGGGGAAGTGATTATCAGAATGTGACTTGGGACAAGTTCCAATATTATTTCGAAGAAAAATATATAACAGGGCATTTTTACGATAAAAAATCTTGATAATTTCATGATTTGAGGTTGGGCCAATTGTCTATGGACAATTTCATAACCAAATTTACCTCCTTATTGACGTATGTACCGTATTTGAGAGATGAAAATTGAAAAGCACAATGATCCTTGAGTAGTTTACCTACTCATATGAAAGAGAGGATATAATTTTTGAATCCAAAGACTATGGATGAGGTGGCTGGAAAAGAACGAATGTATGCAATGAGAGTAAAATCAAGCTCGAACTGTGAAGCCAATGATTCACCTGTTGCAACTGCACACTCCTTCTTTCTTACCTTCTTCTATGGACAATTTGAAGCATAGTGCCCATGCTCATGACTATGAAAACACGTGATCTTAGACAATTATGTCTTTCCCTCTTTGCCTTTAGACTTATTTCCCTTGGTTTTCTTTCTTCTCTGACGCCCACACATTGTAATTGTCCCACCATTGCAAAATTTGATAAAAAAAGAGTTGATTTTAAACCGATGATATCTCCCTCATCTGAGCTCCGATTCAACAGATTTTGTTTTTTCAATTTGCGTATTTTTTCCCAAGGAATCCAAATATGTTATTTGTTTTTGAAAATATTTCATCAAAATTTTCACATATTCTCTGCAAGCACGCCACCCAAAAAATTTCATACACTTAATATACCATGTAGAAATTATACAAATAGTATGTATATAAATGGATTCAATATGATCATGTGATATGCTAAAGAAATACACTGACTCCTTCAACAAATAAATTGCAGAAAATAAACACGATCGCCAATCATGAAAAGTAAAAAAAGAAGCAAATAAATACACAACATAGATAATTTTCCCAAGGAAAGCTTGCTACTCAAAACCCCTCTATCTTCTATTGCATATTCACCAAGGAATCATCAAACAATTACAATGCACTCTTCTCACAAGAGTCTCATGCACTCTATCGATTGTCTCACACTGATCTGGGACAAATTGGACCAACACTTTGCCAATTCTCAGCCTATCTTCAGCCTACCTTGCTCACGCAATCCCTGTGGAATGCAATCCCTATTCTTTTGGAATTTCTGCCTTCTATGCGAGGAGTATCATGGGCATCTTATGGTGTTTTAACTACATTTGGGGAAGTTGTTAAAAACAAAACTGATAGTTAACTTCTCCTTAAACTTTTTCTCAACTGGGTCTTCATTATAAGTGACATGCGTAATATATTAATAGTAAATCATCATACACTTGACATATCACTGCATGTGAATTAAATATAATTTAATTCACTTGACCTCTCACTAGTGCTACAATAATTTACAACTATTTAGACTGGCCTTAACTCACCTAGATTGAGTTAACTGATTTATCATGCATCAAAATAATGCATTAACTACAACTTGAACTCTAATACTACTAGAATCAATCTACATGCCTCACCAACCACCCTTGACTCAAAATTCATGAGCTAACTGAGATTATCACACTCAATTAACTATTACAAGTGATTATGAGATAAGATTACAATTTATTGTCCAATTTAATTAGGTGAAAATTAAATTAGACACACTAATGTATCACTAGTACCCATCACTATGTGATTATCACATGGACCCATCACTCTGTGACTATCACTTGGACCCATCATTGTTTGGCTATCACTTGGACCCATTACTGTGTGACTATCACTTGGACCTGTAATCCCACACTAGTGTGTGTGTCTTCATGTTGTTTCTGGATGCCAATTTCACTATTTCTTGTTGAATATTTCAATATTTATGTTGTATCAATGTCTCTTCCCTTATGCATTATCTCTTCATGACTTTTTAGTAAGAATGTAGTTGTAGTTGTTGGGATTTCTAATTTCTTGTAAAGATAGTGTGCTCCCATCTAAGGTGGACACACCACCTTAGAAATTACTTCTTCTTTAAAAACAATCCTAACTCCTCTAACCACTAAACCCTCTTCACTTAAGGAATGTGAAAAGTATAAAGATTTATTTTTCATTAAATCTACTCAACCTCACGAAATAGGTCAAGCATTTATACTACATCATTGATTCACATTTCCATATTTTTTTTTATCCTTAAGTTAGCTCCCATTAGGTTATTCCATTAACCACTCTATATTTTCACATAACAACATGAGAAGTAGATATTTCCTTCACATTGATACCCTACTATAACACCTCTTTTTTGTGTTGGTGTCCATGATGCATCTTTCTATCACCATGAAATCCCTCATTTTGACCTTTCATGAATTTGAATATATGCATCATGTCCTAATATTTGAATTTTTTTGGCTATGTCTTAGGATGATTCCATCACTAAATTATACCTTGCAATGACTCTTATAAATGTCAATTTTCTCTATTTTAATTGTCATCATTTTACTGAAATTTCACTTAGCATTATTGCTACCATCTACATTGTTTGTTTGTCCTTTCTAGCCATACATCTATGATTAGAATTTCTCCATTCAATCCCCTAGGCTTCCCTATTTTTCAGGTGGTTCCATCAACTCAAAATAGTTTTTTACCATTTATACCACTTGTTCCTCGAGGATGAGCTACCTTTGTGTCTGATTCAGGAGGATCCATAAATGCAAATGGGCTTGAAAATAGCGCAAAAATAAAAGTCATCAGATAAAAGTGAAAATAGGACTAGATCATAGTGCTCGTCACCCTCATTCGAACGGAACGAACTTAAGTCAAATCTGAGTTATATGATCATGTTATATATGGTCAAATTTTGGGTCAAACTTGGCCAAGTGGGAGGCTTAATGAGGAAACAAAACCGGACACTGCGAAGAACTCGACCCCTTTTATTTTGTTTGTCCATGTCAAGCATTAAAAAGAGGGAGAATCATTGGGGCAACCATAAGGGATAGTGGAGGGGTCTCCCTTTGTGCTATGAAATACCTTAGTGGCAATAATTTTCTATGTATTTTCCAATACTTAGTTCTTGAGATACTCTTTCCTCACAAATGAAGGAGATTTACTTTCATGTATTCATAAATTGACCGTTGGTACAATACCGTAAAGAATCATTTAGACATCAGATCTCACTTGATGGTTGCCACTTACAATAAATTTGGAGTGTAGTTGTGCCTACAATTTGGTGGAATGTGGTAGTCCCTTCTTCATTCTCTAGAAAATATTAAGTGGAGAAAATTAGAGTATTCCCATCCTATCAAGGAATTGTAAACGTTGTTTGATTTTTTCTATTTATATATTGTAACAACTCCATCTCACCAATTTTTTTTCTTTTTATATTAATTCTGGTCGATGTCTTTTCCAACTTATTTGTCATGACTAACTTTACACTAATAGCACAACAAGAAAAACCTTCATTTAGCACCAGAAGTTAGAACCACTTATGTCATGTGGTGCTAATCTAATGTAAATGTTTATGTATGTTATTAAAAATGAAGTATATCACGATATTTTATGGACAATTTAGCACCATTATTACTATGTGGTGTTAAAGTGGAGTAAATTTTTATTTATCTTATTGGAAGTGGAGTATATCACCATATATTTAAAGAAGTAGTGTATGCTATATTGGAAAGTTCCTTAAAGTATGGTAGCTAACTTTGTGTTTTCCATGTTGACATGTACAAGTCAATTTATTTAGGTGAATTGCCACCATAAACAAAAAAAGTTACAAATATTTATATTACGAATATATAAATTAGAAATAAACTTACAAATATTTATTTTATAATATTTATTTGTTTGTCATGTTTACATGTAAAACTAAAATTCGTTTATAAAAACACCAGAGAGTAAAATTGAATGGTTAATTTTTTTTTCGAGGTCGAGCTCACAAGGCTATGCAATAGCCTTGCTGCTGCACATAGGGATTCCTGATGCGGCATCAGGGTGGTGTCAGAGCGTGGTGCCGACCCTGGAAAGTGTTTGAATCTATGGAATAAGCTTAGGCCCCTCCCCTTCCTCCTCCCTCTGAGGTCGAAGCTTTCACGAAGCTGATTAATTCTTAGCCGAAAAGGAAGAAAAAACTTGCCTCCAAGTTTGTTAAGGGACTGGATGATATCCCCTCGGTGGAAATTTTGCCTGAGGGACCAATGATGGTTTCCCTCTCTCTAGTAGATCATGCACTAGTTGGGAAAGCTACAGTTTTATGGCCTTCACCGAAAATGACAGAAGCATGGATCAATAAAAACTAGAGGCCTCTTATCACAAACAATGTCACCTCCTACTTCCTCGAGCAGGGTATTTTTCTATTTGAATTAATCTCAAAGGAGGACTAGGATCTGATCTTCATGAACAATCCCTATTTCATGGGACCTAGAGGTCTATATTTAAACATATGGATGCTAGACTTTGATATTTAGGAGGATGTTCCAACTGTTTTTCTACTTTGGGTCAGACTCTCGAACCTACTGGTTTACTGCTAGAACTGGGAATCAATGTGGCAAATAGGCAATGCCCAAGAAGAGGCTAAATATTCCATGATAATGCTAGGTTGAGTCTACACTCGAGAAGGAATCTAAATCCCCCTTTGTGAATCCAACACTCGTGGGGAATGTTGTTATTCCACGAAAAGGTTTGAACTGTGGGAGTTAGTTTTGGAGGTCAAAAGAAAAGTATTACAACATTTGGAGAGACCTCAAATATGTATGTGTAAACCCATTCCCATTCTGAACTTGTGAACCAGATCCATGTGAACCTAAAAACCTTTGCTTCGAGAGTAGATCGCAGAGTCCATGTTTGATTTGCAATAGTTGGAGAGGACCTCCTACCTATGTCCGGACACTATGAAGAACTCGACCCCTTGAACCAGGACGAAGAAGAGGGTTTGATAATAAAACAAACCTAGTGAAGGGTTGAAATATTCGGCCATCTGAGAAGAATCCAATGATGGCTTTCATTTCTAACCTTACTAGATGTTGTGCACCTACCAAATGAGGGATTTACACCACCTTGCAGCCAGAGCTCTACATGGGAAAAATAACCTGCCAAGAAAAATATCATTAAAAAGTAAAATGGAGTGGAAATATAAAAAATAAGGCACAAAATATGGCAAGCGTGAGAAATTTCACCTATTGAAATGGTAGTGAGAGCTCTCGCCGAGACCTCAGTGTTAAACCCTATAGTGAGCAAGGGATAGTACAAGAGCATTCCTACAAGGATGATTGCAAGGATGTGAGACCCTTTTTCACACGGAAAAAGGTTAATATGTTTAGCTTTGTAAAACTTAAAATAGAAATTTAAAAGAAACCAGAGCACCTTATACTATTACCTAGAATGTGAAGGCTTCACCGAGGTTAATAGCTTACAATATGATCCGGGGAAAGGAAGAAAGCCAGTTTAGCAAACTCATGTGAAGAATGGCTAAACCCATTAACCACACACAATTCGGTATGCCTCAAAGTGGGAGGAAATGTTACTCTACAAATGATGGAGTGAGGCTAGAGGAAAATTGGGTATTTACCCTTATTAACCTCCCAAACCAATAAGGACAATGGATTCAAACCCTTATCAAATCTATAGATAGCCATGGTCCTAGGTGTAAAATCGAAGCTCGAGGAATTACACCTTGCGATGAGTTTACCAGACAACCGGTGTATCCTAACACCAGGTATGAGTTAACCTAAGGTAATACGAACTTTTCCATAAAGATAGGTAAGCATAAGAATGTTAACCTAGAAGTAAATCATGTATATAGTTAAATGAATGTGGGAATTTTTGAGTTATAAAGTCTATAGTGACCAGAACTACAGAGATTCTAATGACGATGTTTTTATAAAAATATTATCGATCCAAGATATCGCTAGTAATGCTATGATTTATGTTTCTATTAATGATCCCGTAACTTTGTAATAATATAAATAGTAAATATGTTTAATTAAGTAAAATAAATATTTTGTTTTTCAAAGGGGTAATTTTACAAGCTAATGTCTCTGCTACAAGTGGTAGGGAGCTACAATGGAAGTTTTTCCCCGCCTAATCCAAAGATTAACCCAGAGATGTGGGTACAATTGAGTGTGGATTAAAACTAGAAAAATAGTAGATGGCAAGAAGAACAACAACGTCAGACGAACAAATTTTTAGATACTGTACAACAACTCCAGATAGAAAATATTCGAGTAAGAAGTGACAATGAAAGGTTAATGTGGGAATAGGAGAGGATTCTTAAGATCCTCTTAGATAAGCAGAATCATCGTGCAACACATCCTAGCCTGGAGAGGGACAATTCCATGAGGAGGGTGAGAGAAAACAACAAGTTAATGACAATCCCAAGGAATCAGAGGCCAAAGAAAAGTAATAAAAGTGGAACTTAAATGAAGCAAAAAAAAAAAAAAAAGTCTAGATATGTTTCGATTAATGGGAGATGAAAAATAAAAATTGAGGTACAAGAATTACGGAAAATTAAGCCTCCTACATTCAATGGAGAGGTTGAAGAAGTGGCGTGTATGACGGGATGGTTAATATGAACAAATATTTTCAAGTTTATGAATATAGTAGCAAACTCAAAGCTCAATTGGATATTTACCAACTGTGGGAAAAAGCCACCTTATAGTGGGAGGAAGTCAAAAATGTGCAAGGAATTGAAGACCATAATGTGACTTGGGATGAGTTCCAGTAATATTTCAAAGATAAATACCTAACAGAGCAATTTTAAATGAAAAATATTGAGAATTTCATGATTTGAGATTGAGACAATTGTCAATGGATGAATTCATAACTAAATTTACCTCCCTGTTGAGATATGTACCATACCTGAGAGATGAAAAGGAAAAGGTGCAATGATTATTGAGTAGCTTGCTTGCTCACATGAAGGAAAGAATCGAATTTGTGAACCCAAATACTATGGATGAGGTGATTCGAAAAGCACAAATGTATGCAATGAGAGTAGAATCAAGTTTCGAAATGTGAATTTAATGCTTATTGCCCAATGAACCGAACACTCCTTCTTTCTTACCTTCTTCTGTGGACAATTTGAAGCATAGTGCCCATGCTCGTGACTGTGAAAACACCTGATATTAGACAATTTTTTTTTTCTCTATTTTCCTTTAGACTTATTTCCCTTGGTTTTCTTTCCTTTTATGAATCAGACACATTGTAATTGTCCCACAATCACAAAATTTTATAAAAAAACAGTTGGTTTTAAACCGCCGATATCTCCCTCATTTGAACTCTGATTCGACCAATTTTGGTTTTTGAATTTGGGTATTTTTTCCCAATGAAACCAAATATTCTATTTGTTTTTTAAAATATTTCATCAAAATGTTCACATATTCTCTACAAACACACCACCCAAAAAATTCCTGCTCTGATACCATGTAGAAAGTATACAAATAGTATGTATATCAATGGATTCAATCTGACCATGTGATATGCTAAAGAAAGACACTCGACTCCTTCTACAAATAAATCAAGGAAAATAAAAAGGATCGCCAATCATAAAAAGTAAAAAAAGAAGCAAATAAATACACAACATAGATAATTTTCCCAAGAAAAGCTTGCTACTCAAAAACCCCCTCACCTTTCTATTGCATATTCCACCAGAATCATCAAAGAGTTACAATGCACCTTCACAAGAACTTCTCATGCACTTCATCGATTTGCCTCACACCGAACCGGGGACAAATTGGACCAACACTTAGCCAATTTTCGCCCTCTACTCAGCCTACCTTGCTCACGCAATCCCTGTGGAATGCAATCCCTATTCTTTTGGAATTTCTGCCTTCTATGCGAGGAGTATCATGGGCATCTTATGGTGTTTTAACTACATTTGGGGAAGTTGTTAAAAACAAAACTGATAGTTAACTTCTCCTTAAACTTTTTCTCAACTGGGTCTTCATTATAAGTGACATGCGTAATATATTAATAGTAAATCATCATACACTTGACATATCACTGCATGTGAATTAAATATAATTTAATTCACTTGACCTCTCACTAGTGCTACAATAATTTACAACTATTTAGACTGGCCTTAACTCACCTAGATTGAGTTAACTGATTTATCATGCATCAAAATAATGCATTAACTACAACTTGAACTCTAATACTACTAGAATCAATCTACATGCCTCACCAACCACCCTTGACTCAAAATTCATGAGCTAACTGAGATTATCACACTCAATTAACTATTACAAGTGATTATGAGATAAGATTACAATTTATTGTCCAATTTAATTAGGTGAAAATTAAATTAGACACACTAATGTATCACTAGTACCCATCACTATGTGATTATCACATGGACCCATCACTCTGTGACTATCACTTGGACCCATCATTGTTTGGCTATCACTTGGACCCATTACTGTGTGACTATCACTTGGACCTGTAATCCCACACTAGTGTGTGTGTCTTCATGTTGTTTCTGGATGCCAATTTCACTATTTCTTGTTGAATATTTCAATATTTATGTTGTATCAATGTCTCTTCCCTTATGCATTATCTCTTCATGACTTTTTAGTAAGAATGTAGTTGTAGTTGTTGGGATTTCTAATTTCTTGTAAAGATAGTGTGCTCCCATCTAAGGTGGACACACCACCTTAGAAATTACTTCTTCTTTAAAAACAATCCTAACTCCTCTAACCACTAAACCCTCTTCACTTAAGGAATGTGAAAAGTATAAAGATTTATTTTTCATTAAATCTACTCAACCTCACGAAATAGGTCAAGCATTTATACTACATCATTGATTCACATTTCCATATTTTTTTTTATCCTTAAGTTAGCTCCCATTAGGTTATTCCATTAACCACTCTATATTTTCACATAACAACATGAGAAGTAGATATTTCCTTCACATTGATACCCTACTATAACACCTCTTTTTTGTGTTGGTGTCCATGATGCATCTTTCTATCACCATGAAATCCCTCATTTTGACCTTTCATGAATTTGAATATATGCATCATGTCCTAATATTTGAATTTTTTTGGCTATGTCTTAGGATGATTCCATCACTAAATTATACCTTGCAATGACTCTTATAAATGTCAATTTTCTCTATTTTAATTGTCATCATTTTACTGAAATTTCACTTAGCATTATTGCTACCATCTACATTGTTTGTTTGTCCTTTCTAGCCATACATCTATGATTAGAATTTCTCCATTCAATCCCCTAGGCTTCCCTATTTTTCAGGTGGTTCCATCAACTCAAAATAGTTTTTTACCATTTATACCACTTGTTCCTCGAGGATGAGCTACCTTTGTGTCTGATTCAGGAGGATCCATAAATGCAAATGGGCTTGAAAATAGCGCAAAAATAAAAGTCATCAGATAAAAGTGAAAATAGGACTAGATCATAGTGCTCGTCACCCTCATTCGAACGGAACGAACTTAAGTCAAATCTGAGTTATATGATCATGTTATATATGGTCAAATTTTGGGTCAAACTTGGCCAAGTGGGAGGCTTAATGAGGAAACAAAACCGGACACTGCGAAGAACTCGACCCCTTTTATTTTGTTTGTCCATGTCAAGCATTAAAAAGAGGGAGAATCATTGGGGCAACCATAAGGGATAGTGGAGGGGTCTCCCTTTGTGCTATGAAATACCTTAGTGGCAATAATTTTCTATGTATTTTCCAATACTTAGTTCTTGAGATACTCTTTCCTCACAAATGAAGGAGATTTACTTTCATGTATTCATAAATTGACCGTTGGTACAATACCGTAAAGAATCATTTAGACATCAGATCTCACTTGATGGTTGCCACTTACAATAAATTTGGAGTGTAGTTGTGCCTACAATTTGGTGGAATGTGGTAGTCCCTTCTTCATTCTCTAGAAAATATTAAGTGGAGAAAATTAGAGTATTCCCATCCTATCAAGGAATTGTAAACGTTGTTTGATTTTTTCTATTTATATATTGTAACAACTCCATCTCACCAATTTTTTTTCTTTTTATATTAATTCTCGTCAATGTATTTTCCAACATATTCGTCATGACTAACTTTAAAATTAAAAAAGAACAAGAAAAATTTTCTTTTAGCACTATAAGTTAGCACCACTTATGTTATGTGGTGCTAATGTGGTTTAAATGTTTATGTATCATATTAAAATGAAGTATATTAGCATATTTGATAGACAAATTAGCACCATTCTTACTATGTGGTGTTAAAGTGGAGTAAATTTTTATTGATCTTATTGGAAGTGGAGCATATCACCATATATTTAAAGAAGTAGTGCATGCTATATTGGAAAGTTCCTTAAAGTATGGTAGCTAATTTTTTGTTTGCCATGTTGACATGTACAAGTTGATATATTTATGTGAATTGCCACCATAAACAAAAAAAATTACAAATATTTGTATTATGAATACATAAATTAGAAATAAACTCACAAATATTTATTTTTTTGTCATGTTTACATGTAAAACTAAAATTCATTTATAAAAACACCAAAGAGTCAAATTGAATGGTTAATTTTTTTTTCGAGGTCGAGTTTGCAAGGCTCTGCAATAGCCTTGCTACTGTGCATAGGGATTCTTTATGCAACATCAAGGTGGTGTCGGAGCATGGTGTCGACCTTGGAAAGTGTCTGAATCTATGGAAAAATCTTAGGCCCGTCCCCTTCCTCCTCCCCCTAAGGTCGAAGCTTTCATGAAGCTGATTAATTCTTAGCCGAAAAGGAATAAAAAACTTGCCTCCAAGTTTGTTAAGGGAATGGATGATATCCCCTCGGTGGCAAGTTTGCTCGAGGGACCAATCGTGCACTAGTCAGGAAATATACATTCTTATGGCCTTCACCAAAAATTATAGAAGCCTGGATCAATAAAAACTAGAGGCCTCTCATCTCAAACAATGTCACCTGCTACTTCCTCCAGCAGGGTATTTTTATGTTCAAATTAATCTCAAAGGAGGACTAGGATCTGATCTTTAGGAACAACCCCTATTTCATGGGACCTCGAGGTCTATATTTAAACAGATGGACGCCAGACTTTGACACTTCGGAGGATGTTCCGACTACTTTTCTTCTTTGGGTCAGACTCTTGAACCTACTGGTTTACTGCTGGAACTGGGAATCAATGTAGCAAATAGGCAATGTAAACCCATTCCCATTCTGAACTTGTGAACCAGATTGCTGTAATCCAAGTGAACCTAAAAACCTTTGCTTTGAGAGTAGATCGAAGAGTCCATGTTTGATTTGCAATTGTTGGAGAGGACCTCCTACCTATGTCCAGACACTATGAAGAACTCAACCCCTTGAACCAAGAAGAAGAAGAGGGTGTGATAATAAAACAAACCTAGTGAAGGGTTGACATATTCGGCCATCTGAGAAGAGTCCAATGATGGCATTCATTTCCAACCTTACCAGATGTTGTGCACCTACCAAACGAGGGGTTTACACCGCCTTGCAACGAGAGCTCTACATGGGAAAAATAACCTACTAAGAAAAATATCATTAAGAAGTAAAATGGAGTGGAAATGTCAACAATAAGGCACAAAATATGGCAAGCGTGTGAAATGTCACTTGTGGAAATGGTAGTGAGAGCTCTCACAGAGACCTTAGTCTTAAACCCTATAGTGAGCAAGGGATAGTACAAGAGCGTTCCTACAAGGATGATTGCAAGGATGTCAGACCCTTTTTCACAGGGACAGAGGTTAATCTGTTTAGCTTTGTAAAACTTAAAATCAAAATTTTAAAGAAACCGGAGCACCTTATACTATTACCTGGAATGTGAAGGCTTCATCGAGGTTAATATCTTACAATATGATCCGAGGAAAGGAAGCAAGTCAGCTTAGGAGTCTCGTGCGAAGAATGGCTGAACCCATTAAACATACGCAATTCGACATGCCTCAAAGCGGGAGGAAATGTTACTCTGCAAATGATGGAGTGAGGCTAGAGGAAAACCAGGTATTTACCCTTATTAACCTCCCAAACCAATAAGGACCATGGATTCAAACCTTTATCAAATCTATGGATAGCCATGGTCGCAGGTGTAAAATCGAAGCTCGAGGAATTACACCTTGCGATGAGTTTACTGTGACAACTGCTGAGACCTCAGTTTTAAACCCAGGTATGAGTTAACACCAGGTATGAGTTAACCCAAGGTAATACAAACTTTTCCATAAAGATAGGTAAAGTATAATCAATGCTAACCCAAAAATAAATCATGTGTATCTAGTTAAATGAATGTGGGAATTTTTTGAGTTATAAAGTCTATAGGACCAGAACTACAGAGATTCCAATGACAATGTTTTTGTAAAAAATTATTATCGATCCAATATATTGGTACTAATATTATGGTTTGTGTTACTATTAATGATCCGATAACATTGTAATAATAAATAGTAAATATGTTTAATTAAGTAAAAGAAATATTTTGTTTTTCAGTGGGTAATTTTGCAAGCTAATGTGTGTTACAAGTGGTATGAGAGTAGCTTTAAAATGCGAGGACCTAGATGGTCCATTTAAATAACCATAAGTGTTTTTTTTTCAAAAATGTGCACAGTGACAGGAAATTTTTGAAAAGCTTCTGTAAGGAGAGAATCTAGTAATCAAACAGTAGGAGCTACAATGGAAGCTCTTCCCCTGCCTAATCCAAATATTAAACTCGAGATGTGGGTACAATTGAGTGTGGATCAACACCAACAAACTATTACATTACTTAAAGAACAACAATTTCATAGCATTATATTGTCGGATATAGTGCAACAACTTCAGGCGTAAATGATTCGAGTAAGAAGTGACAATGAAATTTTAATGCGGGGACAAGAAAGTATTCTTAAAATCCTCTTAGAAATTATAATCATCATGCAACACATCCTAGTTCGGAGAGGGACACCCATGAAGAGGGTGAGAAAAAACAACAAGTTAATGAAAATCCGGAAGGAAGCCATAGCCATCGAAGTAATAAAAGTGGAACCTACAATGAAGCAAAGTGTAGAAATGTTTCAGAGTAATGGGAGATGAAAAAATAAAAAATTGAGCTAGAAGGTGAATTATGGAAAATTAAGCCTCCTACATTCAATGGAGAGGTTGAAGAAGTGGTAGAAGCATGGATGGTTAACATGAATAAATATTTTCAAGTTTATGAATATAGTAGAAAGCTCAAGAATCACTCATCTATTTACCAGTTGCGGGAAAAAACCACATTATGGTGGGAGGAGGTTAAAAATGTGTGGGGAAGTGATGATCAGAATGTGACTTGGGACGAGTTCCAATATTATTTTATAGACAAATATCTAACAGGGCATTTTTACGATAAAAAATATCGATAATTTCATGATTTGAGGTTGGGCCAATTGTCTATGGACAATTTCATAACTAAATTTACCTCCTTATTGAGCTATGTACCGTATTTGAGAGATGAAAAATGAAAAGCACAATGATCCTTGAGTAGCTTACCTACTCATATGAAAGAGAGGATATAATTTTTGAATCCAAAGACTATGGATGAGGTCGTTGGAAAAGCATGAATTTATGCAATGAGAGTAAAATCAAGCTTGGACTGTGAAGCCAACGCTTCACCTGTTGCAACTGGACACTCCTTCTTTATTACCTTCTTCTGTGGACATTTGAAGCATAGTGCCCATGCTTGTGACTGTGAAAACACGTGATCTTAGAAAATTATGTCTTTCCCTCTTTGCCTTCAGACTTATTTCCCTTGGTTTTCCTTCCTTCTCTGACTCGCACACATTGTGATTGTCCCGCCATTCCAAAATTTGATAAAAAAGAGTGATTTTAAACCGACGATATCTCCCTCATTTTAGCTCTGATTCGACAGATTTTGTTTTTTCAATTTGCATTTTTTTTCCCAAGGAATCCAAATATGCTATTTGTTTTTGTAAATATTTCTTCAAAATTTTCACATATTCTCTGCAAACACGCCACGCAAAAAATTCATACACTAATACCATGTAGAAATTATACAAATAGTATTTATATAAATGGATTCAATATGATCATGCAATATGCTAAAGAAGGACACTGACTCCTTCTACAAATAAATTGCGAAAAATAAACATGATCGCCAATCATGAAAAGTAAAAAAAGAAGAACATAAATACACAACATAGATAATTTTCCCGAGGAAATCCTGCTACTCAAAACCCCTCTATCTTCTATTGTATATTCACCAAGGAATCATCAAACAATTACAATGCACTCTTCTCACAAAAGTCTCATGCACTCTATCAATTGTCTCACACTGATCTGGAAAAAATTCGACCAACACTTAGCCAAATCTCAACCTATCTTCAGCCTACCTTGCTCACGCAATTCCTATGAAATGAAATCCCTAATATTTTGGAATGTCTGCCTTCCATGCGGGGAGTATCATGGACATCTTATGGTGCTTTAACTACATTTGGGGAAATTGTTAAAAACGCAACTGATAGTTAACTT
>JAXQQM020073748.1:0-216683 GCA_034641835.2 Pinus albicaulis
AGGTTGTTTATGGTCTAAACAGGAAACCCCAAAAGGAAATATTAAACAAACCTATATTTGTTTGATTTTCCTCAAGGAATAATTAATTAAACAATAATTTAATTATTATTCTGGGTCATGTTTAACCCAAAACAAAGAAATTAATTAGATAAATCCTTATTTATCTTATTATTTTCTACGAATAATTGTTTAAATCTTATTTAAATAATATTCCTTGTTAAATATGACTAAATCATTTATAAATAATTAAATAAAATAATTATTATTTAATTATCATTCAACCACCTCCTTAAAATGATAAATAAATAATTTATTTATTTATTATTTACAAATAAAGGGATTTAATCAAGTCAAATTCTTTTACCTCCAACAAATATAATAAAATTTTCCATAAAAGGTGGATCTAGATTTGGTTAATATTATTTTAATCATGCACCAAGATCTAGAATGACCTAATATTTTTTTATAAATAGAAGGCTTTTTCCTACCACTCATCACCTTTTGTTGCCTCTTAGATCACTCTGGATCTATACTCTTTGTCTGACTTTGAGCCATTATCATTGTCATATTTTCTATTATTTGCTTTGTGAACTCCCTTTGAGTTCTATGTTTGTCTGAGCTTTCTATACCAACAAGAGAGAGAAATTCTAGATCTGAAGTGCTAAGGACTTCCAAGAACCCATCCCATTGAGGAGAATTAGAAACACCTTTCTTGTTTTCGTCCCAGGTGCCATTAATATAAGAATTCTTCAAAAATATTGTTCTTGTCTTGTCTATTGGATGCATGGAGAAAAACCTTATTTTTATTTCTTAATGTCCTTTTATGCATAGATCTGGATTTTTGCAGCATTTGTCTTGATCAACTAACCTCAGATTTGAAGATATTAGCAGCCATATTTTGTTGTTAGGGATGTTTGTTATGCATAGCTAAAAGGGTATTTTTTCATACACTTACATTAAGGATTCATCCTAACAATTGGTGACTCCACAGAGGTTTTCAATTACGACCGCTGTCGTTTTTCATATTCCTACATATCCAACTGCTTCAAACCCTAGGGTTTCTCTTCAGATTTCTTTTTTTCCTAGTTTTATGTTGTTTTTTACCCACAAAACCCTCAAACATTAAAATTTCTAACTTCCATGTGTTTCTGGCCCTATTGTGCAGGTAACAGACATCAGTCGCAACTGAGACAACACATTTTTTCGAAATCTGCCGCCGAGAGACCCGGAACTGCAGGTCGCACTTTTCGGCCCTAAACCTGTGATCTGGACTACAGGACGCACTTTTCAGCCTCAAAACTGTGACCTGGACGGAAAATTGGTCAGAACCTGCGACCTACACTTTTTTTTTCAGATTTTCTGAAAGTTTTCTGGGTTTTTCTGAAGCTTCTGTCAGGGTTTTCCAGCCTCCGTCTCCACCTGTTTAGACCCGTTATTGTTCTGTTTTACTCAAATAAGTGGGAATCTATCCTTCTAGGGCTTTAGTACCCTCCACTTTTTGTGGAAGAGTTTTTAGTTGTTGCAGGTGTCTAAATTTTCAGAGTTTCAACCATTTCTTTTCCAGATCTGATACCTCCTCTTCAGATCTCTTTTAGATCAGCTATTTTTCCATTCAAATCACCTCATATAGTTTTGTTTGGGTTTTCCTTTAGGGTCACCCCCTTTTCCCTACTGTCTTTAGCATTTTGCCTCCTCTTTCACAACAACCTTGCCTCTGTCTCTTTGCTATTTTCTGCACCTATTTTCAGCAGATTTATCCTTTAGATCCCTATCCCTCCTAACCTTAGATCTATTGGCTTATTTTCAGTGTGTTTTGATTAGATTTTTTTCCCTCTGTTAGACTAGTTTTTTAGAGACCCGCCTCCTTGGGTTAGATTGATCCATCGTTAGCTGTTAATTTTATGTTATTTCAGCATTATATACTGTTCTCTGCAGATTTATTTTTAGTTACGCAACACACTTTTTCTTTTTCTCTCAAAACATCTGGGTTTAAAAATTAAAATTAACGCACGCCACACACTCACCCTAAGCGAAGAAGATCCTGGTTAACACTGCCAGGCAAATAATTTAGAACATTGTAAAATCAATTGACACTGCACCTCTCTACCCTTGTTTCAAAATTGTAATCAATTGATTATGCGCCTGCTTTCCCTTGTTGGTCGTTCTTCTTCCGTTTGTGTCGTGTTTGTGTTGTCACCATTGTGCCCCCAAGGTGTATATCCCAGAGACTTCTTGGCCTTCATCCTTAGTTTCCGGTTGGTCAACCTACTCCTTCCTGTCGTCGTCGAGTTAGTCCTCCTCTAAGTCCGCACTCCGACTCCTCTTCTGATTCTTTGGGTTCTCCTTTTATTTCTGGTTCTCCCCCTGTCACCTTCACTATGTCTGGTCCAGGGCCTAACGCTAGCGGTAATCCTGGCCCTACTGCCGGGAATGCTACTAGCGGAATTGCCACAGAAACTACCTCGGCTGTCCCCTTGCTCCCTTACATGGCAGGCCTCGGTCTCCATGATTTCAATTAGTTGATCAATGACCCTATCCGCCACGATGTTGGTTGGCCTACTATGCCAACCAAGCTCCCCTCCGACATTCCCAAGTTCGAAGGCCGGAGAATATCCCTCCAACCATATCCGATCTTTCCACATGTGGTGTTCTTCCAATTCCATTACTGATGATTCCATTCGTCTTTGGTTGTTCCAACGCATGCTTACAGGCGAAGCTTCTAAGTGGTATGTTGATCAAACCTCCTCTTCCCATACCACCTTTGTGACCATTGCCTGAGCCTTCTTATCTTATTTCCAGCTCCCTCTCTGATACAACACTGGTACCGAACTCTTGACTTCTTTCCGTCAATCATCTGCAACCCGCCTATCCGATCATGTTCACGAATGGTGGAGAAGAAAGAGCCTATTTCGAGCTCCCACCTTCGAAGATGGGGTCTACATGGACTGGTTCCTTAGATCTCTCTTACCCACCATTGGCAAAGATGTCACATCACATTTTCCCCAAACCGAAGAAGCCGCCCTCCAAATAGCTTTGAAATATGACCTGATCTACGCTCAGTCTGGTTATGTTTATACTGTCCTTCCTGACCTCCCCAGACCTGGTGGCACTAATGCCCCAGGGGCATCTCATTTTGCCGACGGTATCGTTGGAGCTATTTCTCATTTGTACCCTCAACCTCCTCTAGGCTATGGTCTCCCTCCGGGAGGGGCCAACACCTCCAGCAATTTCCCCCCTCCAGGTAGAATGTATCCAGGATACGGCATGCCTCATCCTTTTTCCCAACCTCCTGCTTACCTCAATGTTTCCCAACCTAACCATTATCCTTATCCACATCCTGGTGCCCCAGCTCCTCCAGTATTTGCACCTCTGCCTCCCTTGCCTTCTCAACCCCAGCAACAACAACTACCACCCCCTTCGAGGCAAGTGTTTGCACAGCAGGGCGCGACTAATCCTCCTTCTTCTCAAAGGAAGAGGAAAGGAAATCAAAATAAATCTTCCCCTGGTACTTGTGGACCCAATCCTCAAGGTATTGACTCTAACACTGCTAACCAGCAACAAGGCACTCAGCCCAAGCCGGACAGGCCTATTCGTACAAATAAGCCTTGTTCGTGTTGCGGTGTTTATGGTCATTACACTCATGATTGTCCCCTTTTACCATAGATGCGGTAGATGTGGGATTCTCAAGCCACATTGCGAGGAAAACATGCCTCCCCTACTACTCCCCCCAATGTGGCCACTACTCAACCGACTGTGTTTACCAATCCTTTCCCCCAGCAAGGATTCGTGGCTACCCAACCACCTGACGGATAGGTGGCCACTCAAACTTCCCCTTCTGGTTCCTCTGATTACTAGATCCTCATGATGAACTCTGATAAACCTATAACTGTCGATTTTAACCTTCAAACTTGGTCCCGTCAGTACCCCAAGCCTCCCGCTCCGTCTGTCCCCGAGTCCCCTTCTTCAGGTTCTACAGAGCCTCTTTCGACATCCAATGGTCCCTTGCATATCCCTCAGCCTAAAGTTGAGGTTCATACCAAGATTCCTAAGGGACCATTATGCCGAAATTCTTCTTATGGTCGAGTTTCTCATTCGTATAGCATAGTAGATGATTTGGCACAATTTCCTGCTGCCATTTCAACACTAGAACTCCTCCAGTCATGCCCTTCTCAAAAGAAGGCTCTACTATCAGCCATGGGCGCTGTATATCTTGCTAATGACCAATTGATTGTTTTCAACGCCCATCAATCAGAACATCCTCCCCTCCCTGCTTCTGTTGCTTTCCAAATCCTTGTAAAAATCCGAAACGCTAACGTTTCTTGGTGTATCATTGATGAGGGGGCATCCACCTGTGTGATGTCTGCTTCAGTTTGGAAACAACTTGGATCTCCTGAGTTGGCCCCTTCCACGATCACCCTTCAAGCGTGGGATGGCCACGCCTCCCAGCCCATTGGCCTATTCTGTAATTGTCCTATCACTCTTGCGGGCAATATGGTTTGCGTTGACGTTGAAGTCATCAATGCCCCTCTTGATTATAACATTATTTTGGGGCGTAGCTACACCTGTGTCATGTCTGTTGTCCCATCCGCCGTCCACCGCAAGATGTTTTTCTCTCATAATGGAAATATAGTCACCATTGACCAGTTGACGTATCATGAGCCAAAATCTCAAACCTCCTCTGAGACAACCATCTCTTCTATGAAAAATAAGAAAACCATCGATTCTTTAACTAGTGTCTCTCCCGGCATCTACAAAGACTCCTCTTTGCTTGGAACCTTCCCTGGTCTTCCTCCTCCCCCTACCTCTAATCCCAGCTTCTCGAATGTTTGCATGATGCAATCATCCTGGGATGCCCTTAAGCGTCCTGCTTCGGCTAGTCAGCAACCTCAACCTCCACCTCGCCTACCGCAACCTGCTCCTAGCCCTTCGTCTTAGCTAGCCGGACCTCCTCCTTCTGGCCCTTCTCCTATAGCTGGTACCCATGAGCCCCTTTATCCTCTTGGGACAGTTCCACCAAGCCTCAACCATCTTGGAGCCATCCCTCCTGGTCATTACCCTACTGGTCAGATAACTTTCCTTGCTCCCCCTCCCGAAGTCTATTCGATTCCCATCATGGCCACCCTTTCTCTCCCCAACCTAACCCTAGGTATTCCCATCTAGTACCTTGACCCTCTAGCCGCTACCCCACCCGGTCACCCCAAACCCTACCTTGCTTTGACACCGGTTCCCCTTGCTTCTTCCGTTTCTATAGTGCCACCCGCACCTCAACAAGACCCTTCTCCTATTGTGACAGCTCCAGGAAAGAAAGGTAAAGCTCGCAAGGGGGCATCCAAAGACAAGGCCACCCTGACTAACCCTGCCCCTCCTTCGCCTGCAAAGCCTTGCACATTGTGTGATGTCGTCGGTCATGCCACCCATAATTGTCCTGAATTTCCCCATATTAAACCCATGGTTAAAGTTGCGTTCCCTGAGTCTACGGTCCCTGAACCCTCTGTTCCTTCTTCGTCCACAATCAAGAACCCAAAGAATATTCACACCAAAAAACCGTGTGCTCTGTGTGGTGTTCATGATCATTATTCCCACCATTGTCCCCAACTGACGCATTACTGCGCCTCTTAAGAGGTAGTTCGAGAGTATGAGGTTGAACAAAATCAATCTGCCTCTCCCATACTTGCGTAGTATGCTTCAGGTCAACTTGAAGATCTACTTGCTCCCATTGAAATTCCCCCTCCCGATGTCGAGATGACGGAGCCTGCTACCACCATCCTCTACCTATCATCATATGTGAGAACCTCAGGGAACATTCCCTTCGAATCCTCCCCTATTTTTTCGCTCGACCCCCCTTCAACGACCATCCTGGGCTCAACATCATTTGACCATCTATTTACTTGTTCTTTTGTCATCCCTTGTGACGATCCGTATGTGAGCCTTTATTTCCATGCTGATGCTTTAGGTAGATTTGTAGAGTCATGTGGTTTCCCTTCTCCTTGTCAACCCCTCTTTTCCCGTCATGATGACCTCCTGGAAGCCTTCTCCACCCCTGACCTTATCTTTCCCGCCCATAAACGGGATGACACCATCCGTGTATATGTTGACCTCCACAGCATGAGCACCAGCTATACCTCCCGTAGCCCTCATACACCACCCTCTAGTCGGTATATGAGTCATAGCCATCCTACCCAGACCACTCCCTCCTGCAATTTTCATTTGATGTCTACTTTGCACTCACGCTGCCATCATTGTTCTTCTCCCTCCCATTTATTGTCTTCTGACACTATTCCGCAAAGCCTCTCGTCCACAACCTATATCGGTTACGCTGATGGTGCGAGTCGCTATTCCCAGAATCTAGCCTTTGCAGGTTGGGCCATATTTACCCCCTTGCATACACTTGTTCTCTCGAATGGGGTTTGCATTGGTACTACCACCAATAATAAGGCCGAATATGATGCAGTGCGTGGTCTCTTAGTCGATGCCCTCTCTCATCGCATCCTCCATCTGCACATTGATTTAGATTCCTTGCTTCTTGTCATGAAAATTAATGGTGTCTATGGTGTGCATAATCGTAACCCTTTTAGATGATATTTACGAGTGAAACTTTTGATACGTGAATTTGAAATCATTACTTTCAGTCATGTACCTTGAGAACAAAATCACTACTTAGATAACATTGCAAACCATGTTCTAAATTGGTATTTATCACACGCATTTCATATAAGACAATAACCTTCAAAATCATCAAAATGATGCATATCCATAATATTTTTCGTATAACATGTTTTTAGAGTCCACCTACTCTGATACATATGACATGCCTATAGCATGTTACAAAAAACTCAAAACTGGGTGGCACCACTCGCCCCTACATACACACTGGGGGCACCACTTGCCCCTATATACACACTAGGGGGCACCACCCACCCCACACCTAATCATTATCTGGAGGATCCCAAGCCAATGGCTCTGCTCCCGCAGCTCATATATTGCGCATCCCCTAACCGGCCATCGCCATGCATCGCATGACACCTCGTCATTCTGAAGGTAGACCAATACATGGATCTATGTACTAGTCATATAAGTCTTGCCAACCACACTCTGAAATACCGGTCAACAGCCTCTCACATCTACGACGGATGTCCTCCAGGAGGGCGGCTGCATCCTCATTCTGTGCCGCTCTCGATCCACTAGGGCCTGCGGCTCCTGTTCCTACAGGTCGTCTCATATATCCGGCCGGTTTTACCAGAGCTATATCTGCATACCAAAAGTACACGGATCAGTACCATATATACTATTCAAAAAATTTAACATGCACATAAAATATGAGTAACTTTCCACTTACCATCGGGCCCCCATACTCGACCAGGCGGAAGTGGCAAGTCCGGATCCCCACAATAACTCATCCTACTATAGGGATAGTCATATATATACAACGACATCTGATCCCAATGGGCAAAGAAATCAGATCAGAACACCCGTCCGACTGCCCCTCCTCCTCCTCTACACCGTAGTCGCCCCCACCGGTGCATCCTGGGCTCTCTCGAGCCCCCATCTGGGAGATGTATACGAGGTCGCAAGGTCGGGATCTTCTCAAAAAAGAAGGAGCACAATAAGGTCCCATACGCGCAATCATGGTTCACTTGCCGCTTGCAAAGTGACAGTTGTCGTTTCAATGACACCAACATCATCTGGGCCCACCCATAGTAGGTCCCACTCAAAACTTTCTCCACAATCATCATCTGCCCCCCAGTGATGTGATGGAGTGCCTGGTTGCCCAGGATCCGCAACACCGTTGCGGCCACTGCACGGGTCTCTAATCTCTCTAGGTCCCCGATCGGTATCCGAGTCCCTTTGACTTGGAGGCCTAGTCGACAATGTCGCTCTACAAACTCCATGATGTTACGCCCCCGCAGTAACACTGGCTGTGTATTTCCCACCATCTCTAATGGTGGGAGACTAGTCAGGAAATATAGATCTTGGACTATCAACTCGATCCTGTGCCCCTGCACTATAAAGACCTCATGATCTGGATCCCAATAACTAACAATCCAGGCCAATAAGGGCTCTCCATCTCTCATCAGAGGGTTCTCCACAAACTTCAGAACCCCAAACCTGACCAATGCACGATAGACACCCTGATCCACTTGGATCTCCGACTGTAATGTACCCAGGTCTCTCTCTCTCCAGTTGATCCGTATATCTACCATATCTGCAAAAAAACATCATCTTTGTCAGTATACAGATAGAAAAAACTGTATCCAACCACAAAAACCCAAATCTCAACCCCAAAACAACACTGAAACCCCCTCCATCTGACAGGTTGCACTTTTTGGCCAAATCCTGGGACAGGTCACACTTTTTTTCTCAAAACCTGCTTCCCAGGTCACAGTTTTTGGCCCAAAAAGTGCGACCCAACTGTGAAGATGAAGGAGGGGTTGTTCCTCAAATTTAGGACCCTAATCTGAACTTTCAATCCATCAAAAAGAAAGAGTAGGATTAGGCCTCTTACTTGCAACTAACGGATCTCGATTCCAACGATCGGTTTTTCCACTACGATCACCGCAAGATTTAGGGCCTTAACTCCTCTTTACATTCACCACAGCTACACAAGCAAATGAATGAATTTGGAGGGAAAATGCCTTATTAGAAGAGAAACCCTCGATTTTTCTTTCGCCTGTTGCGGCCAAACCGTAGCTCAGTTTGACAAACCGTCTATACCGTTGGAAAGCTCTCACTGAGCCCTCAAATTGGTATTTGTTAGTTTTTCATGATTTGATACTTCACCAGGACACATTTTGTCGAAGAAGGGTCTCTTCACCTCTCCTCAAAATCAGATTTCCTCACTTACAACACTTGTACTTGGGGCACCACTTTTCCTCCATACTTGTCCTTGTTTGTGTTGATTTTCATCATGAGTTACCATCTTGTACTCATGTTTTTATGGTCCCCCATTGGACCTTTATTGTGTGGCAGCACCATCAAGTCACCCTTTTTTAAAGCATCCTAGTTGAGTCGTCATCGCATTCATGGAGTCTATCCCGAGTCCCTTTGTATCCCGCTATAGTCTTCCATCCTTCATTGCTTGGTCCCTCTCTCGTGTTGCACATTATGGCCTTCAGTCCCACTGTCCCCTATCCCTCATGATATTTTGTCAGTCACTTCCAGGTCATCCATGCCCTTTATGCTTTAACAAGGGGAGTTTTCCATTCGCTACTCAGTGCTCCCCATTTCATCATCATCATTGGTGTCAGTCTGTTAGTCGCTCTAATATTTTCTCTTGTGCCTTAGTTGAGGATCCCTTATTGCCTCACCTATGGCAGACCTCCTTCTGTCGACTTCAGCTCATTCATTCCAGACGACAAGTCTAGAGGGCGGTGTACCTTGGTTCCAGCTTCCACTCTTGTTCGATGCCTAGGATCAGGCAAAGGGCCTCCTCATTACCCTTTGACTTGATCATTTCTTAGCTCCAGCTCCTTTCAGCATGATCAAGATCTGTATACTTGATGGTCCAGTGATGTAGCAGCTGATACTAGTGATTCCCGGGTGTGTGTGAGATGTCTCAACCCTCATGAGGGGGTGGCCCTACAGGTAGCCCCCCACATGCCTGGATGCCCTCTTCATCGCAGCCTTCGATGCAGCTCCATATATTTGATGATGTTGGCCTTAGCCGCTTGTAGCGCTTCTTTGATTTGCATGTATCAGTCAGATTTTGCGAGCCCTTCCCTGTTTATAGGGGCATTGGGGTTGTTTTTTGTATCTCATGTACTCAGATATTATTCTATAAGTCCTGGCTGTTATCCCAGGCACCGCATGTATGTGGGATTCATCATTATATCTTTTATCTGGCTCATGTTTATGCCAGCATGTACTTTACAGTTTGGTCCCTTGTTTACTAGATGCACTATTCTTTTGTACTTTGTCTCGGCAGGCATATGTATGCCTCCCCCGCCGCCTTTAGCATAGGTACCTATTCATAAAAAGAGACTTGTCGCACCTATAAGTCTCATCTCCTCAGGGTATAGTTCCTCAACACATTAGTCTACCTTACATTTCTCTCTCTGACTTCCCTTTTGATGTCTGGTGATTGAGTTCTTACAACGTACTTCGGTCATACGATCTGCTCCTAACACTCGCACTCTGGGGGGAAATCTGTTACACCATTTTTTGGTCATCTAACCTATTATCATTCGATGGACCCAAGTACACCATGTAAGACTAATTTTACCCTTAGTAAAATTTCTTTCACTATGTAAAATGACTTAATAAAACACATTTATTAGGTTGTTTATGGTCTAAACAGGAAACCCCAAGGGGAAATATTAAACAAATCTATATTTGTTTGGTTTTCCTCATGGAATAACTAATTAAACAGTAATTTAATTATTATTCCTGGTCATATTTAACCCAAAACAAGGAAATTAATTAGATAAATCCTTATTTATCTTCTTATTTTCTAGGAGTAATTATTTAAATCTTATTTAAATAATATTCCTTGTTAAATGTGACTAAATCATTTATAAATAATTAAATAAATCATTTATTTATTTATTATTTACAAATAAAGGGATTTGACCCAAGTCAAATGCCTTTTCCCTCCAACAAATATAATAAAATATTCCATAAAAGGTGGATCTAGATTTGGTTAATATTATTTTAATCATACACTAAGATCTAGAATGACCCAATATTTTGTTATAAATAGAAGGGTTTTTCCTACCATTCATCACCTTTTGTGACCTCTTAGATCACTCTGGATCTATACTCTTGGTATGACTTTGAGCCATTATCATTGTCATATTTTCTATTATTTGCTTTGTGAGCTCCCTTTGAGTTCTATGTTTGCTTGAGTTTTCTGCACCAACAAGAGAGAGAGATTCTAGATATGAAGTGCTGAGGACTTCCAAGAACCCATCCCATTGAGGAGAACTGGAAACACCTTTCTTGTTTTCCTCCCAGGTGCCATTAATATAAAAATTCTTCAAAAATATTGTTCTTGTCTTGTCTATTGGATGTATGGAGCAAAACATTATTTTTACTGCTTAATGTCTTTTTATGCATAGATCTGGATTTTTGCAACATTTGTCTTGATCAACTAACTGAAAATCTGAAGATATTAGCAGCCATCTTTTGTTGTTAGGGTTGTTTGTTATGAACAGCTAAAAGGGTTTTTTTTCGTACACTTACACTGGATTCATCCTAACAACTTGCAAAGATACACAAGCTCTTTCCCTTGAAACAATAACTTCATCTCCATCCCCATGTGTTAATGGGTCTTCTTTTGAAGTGACAATGTTGCTACTGTCTTGTTCTTCCTTCTCATCAATATTTCAGAACACCTCATTATCGACAAGAGACCTTGGATCTTGGTCTTATTTTGAAAGAGGAATCTCCATGACTTCCTTTTGAGAATAAATCTCTTCATGCAATGGGGATCTTGCCCTTGGCAAGGTATCACACAAGTTTTTATCCCCTTAAAAATAAATCTAAAGTGGATTTTGCATATCATATCTTTCCAACTCATGCAATGGTTTTGCATGATCATGCTTTGCTAGCTTTTTAAAAGAAGTTTTAGCTTGTTTCTCATCAAATATCTTCACCATTATCCTAGTGAACTTAGCATAAGTAGATATATTTGCATTCTTCAATGAAAAGGATTTAAATAACCACCAAGAATAAGCTTTACCTTTAAGATGCAGCGCTGCTACTTTAAGGGCTTCTTTTTCTGAAACTTGATGTAGATCCAAATATGAGTCTAGCTAATCTATCCATTCTTCGGTTGTGCATGTGGAGGATCCATCAATGTTAGCCATAAAGAATCTACCTCTTCTTCTTCTACTGCTGGATCTTCTCTCCTCCTTGAGCTGGCAGAATTCTTGGAAGCTCAAGTGCTCCTTGATTTTCCAAGATTTAGATTCATACTCCTGAAGATAATCACTCAAAGTCTCCTCCTTTGGTGCATCTTCTTCCCTCATTTCTCTTGCAGTAGATCTGGGCATAGAATAACCCTGTAGATCTGATGTAGTTGAGTGCTTGCACATATAAGATGAATAACTGGGCTTTTCTTCATGTAAAGATCTTCTTGAGGGACCTTCATTGTAATATTCCTTTTTCGGAAATTTCTGCAATATGGTCCTCAAGGACGGTGTATAAGGGAAGCAGTGTAAAAATAAGTTGAAAGGGGGCTTGGATCCCCTTTATAACTCACTAAAAACTTCTCTTCCAGAATTTGAGCCCAAAGAAATGTCTCTAGATGGGCTATTCAGATCTCCCCAAACTATATCCCTCAAGGAATGCTCAAAGAGAGAGCTTACAACAATATATGAACATAGCCATCAAACTCTACAAATATGAATGAACCATAAGATGAAATATAATACAACCATCATGTTTATTAATAGATCAGCTACAATATACAAAAATATCTTGAGGGACAAGCTACTCAAGCTACTAGAATCAACCTCCAATGATCAAACTATGAAATACATGAGTTGCTGCAACTGCACAAAATGCCGGAAAGCAGTGAAAAAGTTGTATATATTATGGTAGCTGCTGATATAGATGCATATACATGAAATATTTCTGAACTATACAAGAAATTCCCAAGAATAAAATAATGGGCTTCAATACACGATTTCTAGCCAATCTAGGAGAGATTGATAGAAATGCCGGAAAATGTACAATGTGACAAACAACTTGTCACTGCAACTGAATCAAAATAAGAATGAGGCTATGGCAGATCTGAAATACTAATTCCCTCCTCTGATAATGTTCTTAAGCAAAAGGCTTGATCCCTCTTACAAGAAAACACTCCTCCTGACAAGCTCTGGTGACCCTCTGAGAATTTGCCTGCATAAAATAATGCAGTTTTTGCCCAAGAGTGCACTGTGAGAGATGGTGAGTGATTAGCCTGGTGCCAAATATTTTAAATGAAGCCCGGGAGTCTCCTCTGCTGCTCTTCCAAAGAATATGCAAGAAATCCACCAAAGAACAAGCCAAGAATGACTCTTAGAGTTCCTCTGTTGCTGCTCCCAGCAACACAACATTTTATTCCCAAAAAAATAATGCTGTAGCTGAAGGGATAGGCTTGGAAAAATGCTGGAATGAGAAGTTGAAGCTCAAACCCTATCCTTCCTTGAGGATGAGGAAGGGATTCCCGACCGGGAACACCCTTGGGTTCAAGAACACTACAACCATGCTAAACAACCCGGGGATGCAAGTCTTTGCAGACCCAACGAAAATAATAAGCTAATGCACAATCAAAATGGGTTGCCATCTCCTCCTTATAAAGAAAGTGAACTCCTTTCACCATGGGTCCCATTCACACTTGCCACCTAGCTCATGAAAGTGGAGCCTCCTCTAAAACTACGCTGCCTTGTCATGGAGATTCCCTCTCTTGTACAACGTTGTTGACTTAGTCAAAGATGGCTAAATCAAAGTGATCCCAATAATGTTCACACCCTTAGGTGCTTAGTTCAGCTGCTTATTCATCCTCCTTTCACACAAAGAGTGTTATTTATCCATCAAAAGGGGTTAAGGGGTCTCCTTACCCATTTTATTCAACAAAATAAAAATATGCTAACTATAATGCTCCTTTTAGCTTGAGGCTAAAAATTTGGAACATTACAGTCCTCCCCTCCCACATGTTGCTTGCCCTCAAGCAACTGCATAGAGAGAACAAAATTCCTCCCCCTTTTCTTTTGTGTCCTCCTCATCAACAATCTCCACCACTGCTTAAAATATCCTGCAACAAATCTGTCCTCCATTGCTTCCTCCCAAGTATGCAAACCGGAATGGTGCAAATCATGGAAAGATAGAAGGTGTAGGTGGAAACCTTCTTGATGTGCTATGGCCTCCTCAAGGAAGGAGTGATGACATGCATGGGAAAATTTTGTTCCCAATGATGATCCTCTCATCTAGGCTATCATCCAAATAGAAATCTCAACCCTTGGTATATGCAATGTGTTGGGGCTGAATGGAGAGTTGGGATTTTGATTCCTAAGGTGTTTCTCCCTCCATTTGTGGTACATATGGGGCTACTCCTATCCTTGGGCTGAAATGGTATGGCCTCCAAGAATTTCCCAAGCTTCCCCATTAATAAAATCAGCCATGAAGTGCCCCCTCAAGTTCTTCAAGTGGTTTTTCCCACAAGAAGAGAAAAGTAGCAATGTGGCAATCATGGTTTTCCCATGGTGTCTCCTGCAATATAAAACATGTACAATGGGGAGAATCATGCTCCCAATGGGTTGTACATCCAATACTCTCCAAACAATTCTCCTCATAAGTGTGCAAATATCAGCAATACAAGGAAGCAATATGCAATGAAAACAAGCTGTCCTAGGACAACCAGAGAGTGAATCATAGTTCCACATGAGGAACCAGCGCAGTGCATTCCATTCCTTCCTAAAAAAAATAGATAACAAGTGCTTTAATAGCCACTTTTTTGCTGCCACAAACATCTCATAAGGTGGAAACATGAAAGTACAAGTTGGTGTTAATGGTGCACACCAAGAAGTATGTGGCTTCCCCCACAAACCACCATTAAGGTAGCCAAAATCAATGCTACAAGTAGCTACAAGTACATTATACAAAATTCAAGAAGGGATGATCCTCCTTGGTAAAATATGATGCTCATGTAAAGTAAAGGATTACAAAACATAATGTGAAATATACCTTCTTTACCATGTACTAGAGACCTTGAGCTGAAATGGCTCATCTGAATGCTCTCCCTCACCTCCAATGAGTAGGGAAATGGTTGTGCCAACCTCTCCAAAATCATCCCGACTATGCATCTATCCATATGATGATATAGATCATGTTGAATTCCCTCCCAAGTGAACTCCTCTAGCGAAGAAAAGTATGCATCCAAGTGCATAGCTAGGAAGTCCTCATGTGCTGCATGCAATAATTTCTCCTTGAGACTAGAAGCCCTAGTCAAGAAGATCCTGCCATAATGATAGATGACCATATCATCCACTATGTATCTGTCATCTCTATCTGGGTCATCAATAGTCATGCATGCATCTAGATCCTGGGAGTACTCTACCAAGAGTTGAGTCCTCCAATCTGGATCAATCCTCCTCATAGATAACACTAGTAATCTACAATGTGATGCTCCCCTCACGTTGCCGCCTGCTACTCTGACATCCCCCATGCCAAATTCATCCTCCAAGATGCTGCCATTCCCATCATGCAGTTTCTCATGCTCAAATAGTAATGGTGACCCTTGGAAGTTGGCCTCCCATGAGAAGCTTTCATCCAAAAGGAATCTCCCGATCCTGGTCAGTGTAAGCATGAGTGACCTCCATCTACTCCCATGTATGAAAGATTCCTCCCTCAAAGGAAGTATCCTCTTTCACTCCAAATCTGTGGAGTAGTCATCCTCTACAACCTTCACCTCTCCTAAATCCAAGAGTGGTGAATCCCAAAATGAGATGTCTCTCATCAATGCCGGATCTGGTGGCCTTCCAGGTGGAATTCCTCCCTGTAGTGAGACATCAAAATAGGAAGTAGAATATGTGTATGAAGGGAATGGATGGTCCCTCTCTCCAATATGCAGTGCAGTCTCTTTCCTATGTGAAGAAACTCTCCTCAAAAGATAAGGGTGAATGCTCATTCCCTCCTAATGCTGATCCTTTTCTTTTCCTCCATACTTCATTTCGCAACCCTCCAATACTACTGCATGCTACTCAGGAATTGTTACTAGGTCCCCACATGTGGTACCTCTTGGAATCCCTTGCGTAGACACAAGGATTCCTCCAATGGAAGCAAGAGCTCCCATCTCATCTCCATGTGGTGATGGATCTCCCTCCAATGATATAGTGTTGTGGGTCCTTCTACCCTCTTCACCAACATATGAGTATGCCTCCTCTCCAATGAGAGACCTTGGATTTAGGTCTTCCTTTGAAAGAAGGATCTCCATACCATTACAACTGGAAGATTTCCCTTCATACAATGGGGGTCTTGCCTCTAGCAAGTTATCATCTCGATTTCCTTCCCCTCTAGAAATATGGAGTGGAGTTTGCTTCATGATTTCCTCCAACTCATGCAAGGTATTTGGTCTCTCAATTTTTACACATGATGCTTCACATTGATCTTTATCTAATCTTTGCACCAATGCCTTAGTGAATTCATCATAGGTTTTTACATTTTCATGATAACATGAAATAGAAATTTTAAACCACCAATCATGGGCCATACCTTTGAGATGCAGCGCTGCTATAGTGATGGCCTCCTTGGCTGCAACTTGGTGTAGCTAAAAGTATGCATCAAGCTCCTCCACCAAAGTTGTGGCTTTACACCTTGCTGATCCATCGAAAGTAGATAGAAGGAATATATATTTCTTTCTCCCTTTGTCCTGGTACTCCTCCCATGAGGACTACCATCATCCCAAATCAAATTCCTGCATTTCATGGGATCTTGAAATGAAATCTTCCCGAGGATCAATTTGACCCTATGAGGACCCAAATAGGTGGTAGGAAAAAAACTCCCATCATAATGTGCATGGCTCAGGAAATTTCCAATACAGTCATGAGAGATGTTATCCATCCGAAGATGTCCTCCATCTACTATCTGCTCTTGAGAGAAGGGAAGATCCTCCTCAAACTGTTAAATAACTTTGCACTCCATGATGTGCTGAAGTGCACCTCCAATTAATTATTCCCATGAGGTCTCTGCCTCATGCATGGCCTTTCAAAACCAAAGGGGCCTTGGATTTGCTGCAAGTAGAAGTTTCTCTTTGAGCAGGGGTGTGCTCATTGAGAAAGGGCCATCTAGAAGGGAGAAAGGGTTTCTCACTTCAAGTTGTATACCATCCATCATTCCATCCTCTATTGCTTCATGAATGAAGCTTCCATGTGAATTCTCCAATGAGGAATGGTTCCTCTCTTCTTCCTTACTGCTTTTGCACAGCGCAGTGAAACTATGTTGCTCTAAGTCAGTAGCATGCAAAGATGTAGATCTCTTCATACAATGTGTTGAAATGACAATAGATGGATTTTTAATCATACCTTGGTGAGAAGTAGAAGCAAGAGCTTCTTCCTCAACAGTGTGGTCCTCCTCAATTGAACATGAAGGCTGTTCCTCCAAGGTTGTGCCAACGTTGGTACAAGTCTCCACCCTCTCAATATCCTTGAGATCTTCTTCAATACCCTTCAAGGTATGGAAAAGGAGCAGGGAGATCTTCTCTTCTGTCATTTTTCCAAGTGGTGGAGCCATGCTCTTGTTTCTTCTATACAATGCATCTTCTTCGTGAGGGTAGGAAGTGCATGGATCTTCCGCTCCTTCTTGAAAACTTCTGTAGGTTTCACTATAACTTTCTTCTTCTCGAAACCCTCTAGGAGTCTCAATGCATATTATTTCTCTCTTTTGATTTACTTCTTTGGAGAGGCCCTCCTTAGATCTGAAAACTGATGAGAGAAATCTCATCCTCTCCATCATTATGATATATGTTTCTTCTCTTCACTTTGCTGATAGCTTGATCTCACAGGCTGTGCCAGAGATCATGCTCTGATACCACTGTAATATTCCTTTTTTTGGAAATTTTTGCAATATGGTCCTCAAGGACGCTGTATAAGGGAGGCAGTGTAAAAATAAACTGAAAGGAGGCTTGGATCCCCTTGTTAACTCACTAAAAAATTCTCTTCCAGAAGTTGAGCCCAAATAAATGTATCTATATGGGTTATTCAGATCTCCCCAAACTAGATCCCTCAAATAATGCTCAAAGAGAGAGCTTACAACAATATATGAACATAACCATTAAACTCTACAAATATGAATGCAACATAAGATGAAATATAATATATCCATCATGTTTATTAATAGATCAGCTACAATATACAGAAATATCTTGAGGGACAATCCACTCAAGCTACCGGAATCAACCTCCAATGATCAAACTATGAAATACATGAGTTGTTGCCACTGCAAAAAATGCCAGAGAGAAGTGACAACGTTGTCTATATTATGGTAGCTGCTGCTATAGATGCATATACATGAAATATGAATGAACTATACAAGAAATGCCAGAGATCAGTGATAGCGCTGTCTATATTATGGTAGCTACTGCTATAGATGTATATACATGAAATATGGATGAACTATACAAGAAATTCCCAAGAATAGAAGAACGGGCTCCAATACAAGATTTCTAGCCAATCTAGGAGAGATTGCTAGAAATGCCGGAAAATGTATAATGTGACAAACAGGTTGTCACTGTAAATGAATCAAAATGAGAATGAGGCTATGGAAGATCTGAAATACGCATGCCCTCCTCTGATAATCTTCTCAAGCAAAAGGACTGATCCCTCTTACAAGAAAACACTCCTCCTGACAAGCTCTGGTGACCCTCCCAGCAACTGTCTGCATAAAATAATGCAGTTTCTGCCCAAGACTATGCTGTGAGAGATGGTGAGTGATTGGCCTGGTGCCAAAGATATGAAATGAATCCCGAGAGTCTCCTCTGCTACTCTTCCAAAGAATATGCAAGAACTCCACCAAAGAAAAAGCCAAGAATGACTTTGAGAGTTCCTTTGTTGCTGCTCCTAGCAACAAAACATTTTCTGCCCAACAAAATAACGTTGTAGCTAAAGGGATAAGTTTGGCCAAATTCCAGAATGAGGAGATGAAGCTCAAACCCTCTCCTTCTTTGAGGATGAGGAAGGGATTCCCGACCGGGAACACCCTTGGGTTCAAGAACACTACAACCCTACTAAATAGTCTAGGGATGCAAGTCTTTGCAGACCCAACGAAAATAATAAGCTAATGCATAATCAAAATGGGTTGCCATCTCCTCCTTATAAAGCAAGTGAACTCCTTTCACCATGAGTCCCATTCACACTTGCCATCTAGCTCATGCAAGTGGAGCCTCCTCTAAAAATGCATTGCCTTGTCATGGAGATTCCCTCTCTTGGAAAACGCTATTGACTTAGTCAAATATGGATAAATCAAAGTGATCCCGATCATGTTCACACCCTTAGGTTCTTAGTTCAACTGCTTATTCATCCTCCTTTCACACAAAGAGTGTTATTTCTCCATAAAAAGGGTTTAAGGGGTCTCCTTACCCATTTTATTCAAAAAAATAAAAATATGCTAACTATAATGTTCCTTTTAGCTTGAGGCTAAAAATTTGGAACATTACATTCATGTCTTTCCCTCTTTATTCCTTTGATTTCTCCTTTAAGCTCATGCAGAGTTTGGAACATAGTTTTTAAGAACTCTTTCCCTTTCATTCTTCCAAATAAATGGGTTTTACCCTTTCCTTTTGTGTCTTCAATGTAATCAATCTTCTTCTTCTATCTCTTCTCTCCTTGAAAAGACATATTGGCTTGAAGCTCACAGGCTGAGCCAAAGATCATGCTCTAATACCACTGTAATATTCCAAAATAGGGATGCAACAATACTTGAACACAAATCTGGAATATAAATGATAAATAACTCATAAAATGTGTTTGAAACACATAGCCATCAATTACATGTACAACAACAAGAAATTTGATCCATTATATCAGCCAAAAGTGGGGAAAAGCGGCTATTTATGCCCTAAAAATGTTATTTTCAGATATTTGTGTGATAATAGGGAAAAATAACGTTGGTATCCCTTATAATATGTAATTTGGGACTCACACCCAGAATATATCCGGAAAAAAATTCGCTTTTTCTTAGTTAAACAGATCTCCCGGTCCTGATATGGCTTAAAAACACTGAAATCCTATGACTTGACTAAACAGAACGTTTTTGAAGCATGCACAACGTATTTTATAGAGTATTTCTGATAAAATATGATGAAAACATCACATATATAGTTTTATTTCTCAGAACATGAAGAAAAATGGAAGACTTTGATGAATAAACCCTTAAGAATGAGGTGCTGCAACACATAAAAATGACTGCAAAGGCTTGACAGGGTTATTTTATTGAGAGTATTGCAGCAGTAGATTGCATATCAGATCTAGAGAAAAATAATGCATGAAAATTTAGATCCATACACTATAATGTCTCTACTTTACATTCCCCTTGGGGATTTCAGCAAATCATGAAGCACATGGAGTAGATTCGAGATTCTATGAAGTAGATCTGCAGATCTATTCAGAATTTATTAAGCATATATAGGAGTATTCAGATCAGATCTGAATATGAAATGGATAAGAACATAAATCCATGGATCACCACAGTGAAGGGAAAATCCCCAACACCATAGATCACTCCTCAAACTTTGCCAAATCACCCTGCAACTTTCCTCTTTGTAGATAACACAGTACTGGAAGAGGGACTGCATTTTGGGCTTGAAGAAATTTTTGGCCTGATGCCAAGAGGTAGATATGAAGCTCAAATGATCCAGAACACTCTTGCCAATGGGATATAAGCCTATCCCACTAAAAAGGGGTACTATATTGGCCTAGACCTGAGTAGATCTAGCCTCCACTTGCTGTAGCTTACAAAGAAAACCAAACCCTCAACAAGATCTGAGTTGTAGTTGGAAGTAGAATCTTGGCCTTAAGCTTTCTAGTGGTCAAGAAGTACAAGTCTCTTCCAAGAGCTACTCAAGGAAAGAGAAGGATTCCTAAATAGGAGATCCTTGTGCTAAACAACACTATTATCTGCTAAACAGCCAATAGAATGAGAAATGTCTAAACAAACATATTCTTCAGAAATAATATTGTCTTCAACAACCCTTATCTTGTTGTCCTCCTCTTCCTTTTATAAGAATGAGATCTTGCAAAACCCTAAACCATCGCAATGATTTATCTCCTTTCACATGTGTGGCCTCCATCTAAAGCTGCACTGTGCATCTAGTAGGTTCATTGAATCTGGATAGTGTTGTTGATTTGGTCCTGTTGATCCAGTCAAAAGTCTCAACTCCTTTCACACATAAGGGTGTTTTATTGAAGTAGCCCAGATTTAGCCTTGTTCACACGGGGCATTGATTTATTCATTGATTTTAGGAGTTTTTATGTTCCTCCCTTTTACATTTATTCATGAACAGAAAAGTAAAGAAAAATTTAATATTCCAATTAGTTTGAGCTTGAGGCTAGTTGGGAATATTATAGAACTATAAAAGGAATCGACTGAATCTAGTGAAATTTAGATGTGTAAAACTAACTTTGAAAGAAGGAAGAAAAGGAAGTGTTCTTAACCTATACTAACTTCCATAAAAACAAATCAAAACTATTAAATGGTTAGAACCTGATCTAAAACAGAGTGCCTATTCTAATGACTCTAAAATTAACATTAATTCTACTCCATGGATTTGAATATGAATCTTATTATTGAAAATTGAAATTGCAATTCTATTCTAGATGAAAGAAGATTCAAAGAAAAAATACGACTAATGTATGATCAATCACTCTAGCTTTCAATATGGAAGTATGATATAGTCACCCTCTTGAAATGATGTACAAGAAACCAATTACACTTTAGTTTTGAAAATTAAATCTAGGAAAGCATTTAAAGCATGTAAAGGAAAACTTAATAATTGCATAGGTTAAACACTCAAGAACCCAATTTGGAAGTATGACAAGTCACCTTCTTGGCCTGATCTTTAGGAGCATCCAATTATGCAATTGACTAAGGATCTTAATCTAGGAAAAGAGTTTAAAATCATGTAAAGGAAAATCTTGATGATTGCATAGGTTGAACACTGAAGCACCCAATTTGGAAGTGTGACAAGTCACCATCTTGGCCTGATATTTAGGAGCATCCAATTATATGATTGACTAAGGATTTGATCTAAGAAAGAAAATGTAAGAACATGAAAGGAAACTAAAAAACCGTGAGCTCTATTGCCTAAATAATAATCCAATTACAAAATAGATGAATATAACTTCTTGAGATGTTTTTGGAAAGAAAATATTACATAGTCATTCTATCATTGATTCTAAGAAAACATTCATAACTTAATTCTATGATATTGATCTAAAATCTGCAACACAATATTAATCTACTTTGCGAATTGACAAAATAGAGAAAATAATTAAACTAAAATAACTAATGAAAAACCTCCTCCTGTGCAGGGGCCCTCTATGACATAATAGGTCGAGATCCTAACTGATTATATACGCATTAATCAGAAACAAGAACCACGAACATGATCCTTGTATTATGAAAAAGAACAAAGTTTAAAGAATACACAACGTTTTAGAAAATTAAGAATGTCTCCAGTCTTTACATAACTGATATTTAAACAAAATAAAATGTAACTGTGAGAGGCTAATTACGGCTACAGATGTTGATTCTAACCAAAACATTGAATTAAATTCTAACTGGTTAACTTCTTGATTTGCTACGTCAGAGCAAATCAAGAGTTCTTCACTCTCGGCTTACATCCTTTGACCACGATCATAGGCCCCCTTTTCTATCGATTTTGATCAAGTGGATATGACGAAATCCATATGTGGATCATTTTGGAGATACCCATGTGGCTCGTTCCTTTAATTGCTCCTCGGAACCTATCAAACCATAAAAGTAGTTGCGGAAACAACAATTAACTACATAATAGGTTGTGTTCTATAGCTGAGTTACAAAAATCCATTCAAATAACAATAACATTAGAATATAACATAGAAATAATTTAAATGCATTGCCTGAAATAAAAAAATGACATTTATCATTGATTGGAGTTTATGGACTTATGAAAAGGTACAAAAAAAGTGATAAGAAAGGATATCAGAGAAAGGACAATTCTGAGGTTCAACAATACCAAGCGCCCATGTGGTAATGTTTTTGTAGAAATGGTGTACCAAATAACACCTCCTTAGTATTTGGTTGTTCCCTAAAAAGGAACACATACATATTTGGTGTTCTTAATGGACAAACTTAGATAAACAAATCATAGAAAATGGTAAAAAAATGCATCTACAAACATAAACTAAACAAAGAGATAAACACACAAAATAATGCTTAATGAAGCAAACAAGTGATGCAACCATAATTAAGGTCACAAATATCCAAATCATGCAGGGTTAGCGGAATTAACCCCACAATTACCCACATAAGAAGAAACTTTATACTTTCTATCTGTTCCCAAGATCCAATACCAAATGATGCATCATGAAACTGCATTTAAACATTACTATGGACCTATGGGTTATGGCCCACATAAACTCTTTTTACACGCAACGGATTACAATTTTGGAGTTTTACTCAACATAGATATGCGTGCAATCATCAACGGTTAATTTAAAACAGATCGCACATAACTCAAACTACTTACATACACGCGGAACATGGGTTCCAAGGTCCCACCATCCTTTGAACAATCACAGTGCATCTAATATCAACAAACATAACTTTCAACTTAAAGGGTAAAAAATACAATCGACGATGTGAAGGTGCGACGTCATCTCCACTGTAGATCTTTTCCAGATCTAACGGCCATGTTGTACTGTCTCACATTGCCATCTCTTGTCCTTGTCGAATCGCAACCAAAATAACATAATATGCGAACTCTTGACGGTAACCTCTAAAATTTGCGATGTGCGCAAATGCGTAATGCCGACACGTGGCTCCTCCATCATCACATCACATATTTCAATCCTTACCGCATCAGAAACAAATTAACTTATATAGCAAGGTATTAATGCTATCTGCTAACATTTGTGATGTGCGAACTTGTGATTTGTTGTCCGTCGTTGATCTGCACCCAAATCTAATGGTCCTCACTCCTCGCCCTCACCTCATCGCATCGCAAGTTATTTTGTTTAACTTGTGAAGTCATCTTGGTCATCAATCTCTTCCCCTTCAAATCTGCGATCTAATCATGATCTCCCCCTCACCTTCACGCAGCTCTTCTTCATATTTTCCTCCTGCACTGATATCTGTCATTAAATCTTAAATATTTGATTCTGTGATTCGATCATCGCCGTCCGATCACCTTCTTTGGAAATCTTCTCAGTGTACTCTACCTTATTCTATTTCTCTTCTTTCTACTGTCAATGTTGTGCAACTCCGCTATCCTTCTTGAGCTTTATTCAGTCTTTAAACGTGCCGGTCTCTCCTAAGTTTGTTCTCCTATTTGGTATTAAGTCCAACTTGGGATTATTGTTCTTGTTTCATGCTTTACTTATTATTTCTATCCAAAATACAGGTCACCTTTCTATATTACTTCTCTAAATCAAAAATTCGTGATTTTTTTCTTATTCGACTTGTACATACATCTGCTAGCTCCAGACTAGAATCACACAGATTCTGCCCAACCATTAAGTCCTTTATCACTCAGAAAGAATTATACATTCAATTTGAATTCATTCACCGTGGTTTATCACACATAAACCATAAACTCTCAGTTACGGATCACTCATCATGTAAAATTAATGACACACAGTCACAATGAATTCGATTTCCTCATTAATTAAAGAAATGTACAAATACAAATAAAAAAAACATATTTACAATCCAGCTTTGGCCTGATGCACCTTTACATGGCCCTTTTTCTCTTCCTCTCTCTGTGTGCTTGTAGGCTTACAATAATATCTCTCTTTTTTCCTATATTTCTATTATGTTTTGTGCCTTTGAGGCTTTACAAATATATACAAAAGGTTCTATAACCAATTTTGGTTCAGATCCTCAATCTCTTCAACTAATTTCTAAGAATCCTCTAAGTCCTCAGTTAATTCCTAAAATCTCTTCTTTATCCCTCGAGCATCTCAACATTCAACTAAATCCTAAGGATCCTCCATAAATCATGAACTAATTTCTAATCTAAGATTTACAAATTTTCAGAATATCTCAATCCACACTAATCACTCATCAATCACTCATGTTCTCCTACATTCGACAACATTTACAAATATGCCTCTCAATATCTAATTAAATCATATTCTAAATGTATCACATAAATCACTCAAAACGTTGAAAATTACATTAATTAAATACTTAGGAAACAAACTCTTTTGAACATCATAAGACCCTTTAGATTCTACTAAATGTACGAATTTTTGGAGCCATGATGCTCCTGCATCAGACTCCCAAAGTAAAAAAAATCCATGATCTCTAGATCATGTGCTTCCAATATTTGTCCTCCCGGATCCCATATGTTATTTTCTAGTGATTTCCTTGCTCCTTTTAACTGATGTCCATGTATTCTACTATCTTTTCTTGCTTTTCCTGGTTTCCACACCTTCGTTTGTAACACTCCATTAAATTTTCCTTCAACATTTGTTAAAGTCTAGCCTTTCATACAACTAGCTGTTTGTCTTCTTCTTATGCAAATCCTTTCCTTATGTTTCTTCCTCATAAGCTTCATAAAATTTTATATTTCTCCATCCAAATTAATTTGTTGATGTTGTCCTTTCCTTTGTGTAAGAGTTTCAGAACTCTTGTTTTCTTTCTTTTCTTCTCCATGTCTTTCAAATATGCATAAGACATTTGAATGTCTTATTCCATGTTTTTCCATGACAGAATTAGCATTGTCACATACCCCAAAAATCTTGAATTGCATGAGATCTTCTTTGTGTGTGTCAACATTTTCTTCCAACTGCTGATTACAATTCCATTCTCCTTCATACTTATTGTCTTTGAAGACAAAAACTTGTTCATCCTCATACTGCCTTTGGACCTCGCTCTTACCTTCAAAAGATAAGATGTTCTCCATCTCCTTTATTACAACCTTGTTTGTATCTTCTTCATCACCTGCAAACACATCATCAACTTGGAAATTTAAACTCATCTCAGTTTCCTTGGATGTAATTTCTTCTTCAATTTTAGGCTCTCTCAACAATTCTTCTAGTACTTTAATCTCTTCCTTACACCTAAAAAATATGAAGTCATCTCTACCCTTTCTCATAATAATTTCCAATAGCTGTTCTTAATTTGTACTTTAAGAAAACATGTCCTCAAGCCCTTTCTCCTCCATGACAGTTCCAAATGGTTGTCTTTTTCCTACATTCACACAATATTCATTAGTATTAAAAACATAGGACTTCATGCTTCCATTTGGTGTCTTGACCACCAAATATTCAGGCTAGTCTAAAATTTTCAAACATCTCACAAGATCTTCACCTTGTCCTTCCTTCACATATTCACTTTCTTCATCAAAGAAAATACCTTGCTCAGGTTTACAAAAGTAAACTTATTTTTCTTGCTTTTGACTACTAATACAAGCCAAACTCCCTATGCTTACATCTCTAACAGTATGCTGAAAAGAAATATCTTCATTCAACTATGTATAAGCTTCCTCATGAGACCTGACTGTCTCATCCTTCTTATTTAAAACAAAATTCAGATTTTGTCTCTCCTCTTCTTCTTCTTTGACAATTTTCGAAGATTGTCCATCATCATGTATTAGACCTGCAACCATACACAAATTGTTAATTTCAAAATCAAAGGCTCAGTAGCCTCAACTGATGTTTCAAACATCATTGCTCCATCTTCAAGTTCACAAGGAACTTTTTCTTCCCCAAAAACTTTCTTTTACCGTAGTTCAACTCCTTTGAGCTTTTCTGACCTCAATTGAACATTCATTATCTTCTCAAGCTTCCTCAGCTCCTCTATTAACTGTGTATTTAACTGTTGCTTTCTCTTCTCTTGTAGACTATGCCATTTCACTTTATTTCTCATTGCATAACCATACATCTGGTCTTATTTACTCCTCTCGAACAGCTCTATCAACAACTTAAATTGCATTCTTACCTCAGCCTTTTCTCTCTCATATTCTTCATCCATGCCATCTGCTTTGACATCTTCCTTCTCTCTTCTTCTGATGTGGCTTCTCTCTGAACCTCTGCTACGACTATCAGTAGTAATTCTTATCTCTTTTGTGAACTGCATCAGTTCACTTGTGAACTTCACTAAGCCTCTCTTTCTCAACAAGAATTCATACTTGCTGCAAGTACCTCACCAAGCCTTCTCTCCTTTAAGCTCAGTCTTTTGGTAACACTGATTCTCTATTTCTGGAACCTCTATCGAGCAACTCCTTTGCTTCTTGGCTTTTGAAATTCCACTTCCTTCTGAGAAAAATCTTGTTCTCTTTGTCCAACCTTTAGTTGAATTATTCAGGGTCACTGTCACTTTGTTCTTTCTCAAGAAGTCTTTGCCACTTCTTTCATCCCCGCTTCTTAAGGTTGTGATCTTCTTTTGCTGAGATACTTCATTAGCTGCAACTATCAATCTTCAATCTGTCTTTTATCCTACAAAACTAAAATAATAGTTAAATAAAACAATAAGTACGTCATTTCACAAACAGTCTCCATCCATTCTTCACATTCGAGTGAAACTCCATTCTCCTCAAGAAAAAAACCATCACTTTGTAAGATTTTAATGTCTGACTTTTCTTTCTACACTTGTCTCCACCTTTTCAGATTTATAATCTGACTTCTTCTCCTTTGATCTGCAATCACACTGAAGCTTATTCCGTTCTGCTACCAAATGTCTTCTGCATAGTTTAAATCTGCAATATTCATTTATAACAAATTTCATTTACTCCGAGCTCTGATACCAAATTATGCAACCATAAGGTCGAAAATATCCAACTCATGCAGGGTTAGCGGAATTAACCCGACAATTACCCACATAAGCAAAAATCTTATACTTTATGTCTGTTACCAAGATATAATACCAAATGATGCAGCATGAAACTAGATTTAAACATTACTATGGACCTATGGGTTATGGCGCACATAAACTCATTTTACATGCAATGGATTACAATTTTGGAGTTGTACTCAACATACATACGTGTGCAATAAACAATGCTAATTTAAAACAGACCACACAAAACTCAAACTACTTACATACATGCAAAACAGGGGTTCCGGGGTCCCACCATCTTTTGACCAATCACAACACATCGCATATCAGAAAACTTAACTTGCAACTTAAATGGTAAATAATACAATCTTTGATGCGAAGTTGCGACATCATCTCCATCGTAGATACTCACCAGATCTAACACCCCCAATATACTGTCTCACATTTCCATCTCCTGTCCTTGTCGCATCGCAACCAAAATAACATATTGTGCGAACTCTTAACGATAACCTCTAAAATCTGCGATGTGCGCAAATGCGTAATGCTGACACGTGGCTCCTCCCTCACTGCATTTCATATTTCAATCCTTATTACATCACAACAAATTAACTTATCCAGCAAAGTATTAACGCTATCTGCTAACATTTGCGATATAATAACTTGCGATTCGTCGTCCATTGTTGATCTGCGCCCAGATCTAACTATCCTCACTGCCCGCCCTTCACCTCATCACATTGTAAGTTATTTTGTTTAACTTTTTTTTTTCCACAGAAAAAAATCGAACTTTCTATTAAATAGATAGTTTCAGAACATATGCATAGCATTTCGATAACAGAGCCATTCCTTTTTTGCAAAAGGAGATGGAAACATAGCTACTTAAACACCTGTGTAGATGCATAGCAGCCAGAAATAACCAACCAAAAAATAGCCAAAGCAGTCATCAATGCATCTCTTTTAGCTCATCATCTCCCGGTAAACCGAAAAAAGAGATGAGAGCAGAAAGAGAAGAAACACTGAAAAAACCATAGCTTCACTATCCCAGAGAAAGGGCTGGCAATAGAAACTATCCCAGCCCCTGAAATTGTATCAGAAAAAACCAAAAATGGAGCCCAGAACCTCCTTACATAAGGAAAACAATTCTGGACCCAATATAGTAGCAGTTTAAAGTTTTTTTTTTGAAAGCAAATATATACAATTCAGAAGTAATTAACTTGTGAAGTCATCTTGACCGTCAATCTCTTCCTATTCAGATCCATGATCTAATCATGACCATCTGCTCACCTTCACTCAAATTTTCTTCATCTCTTCCCCTCGCACTAATCTCTGCCGTAAATCTTAAAACTTTGATTCTGCAATCCGATCCTCTTCGTTCGATTGCCTTCTTTTGAAATCTTCTAAGTGTACCCTGCCTTAGTAGATTTATATTCTTTCTACTGTCGATGCTATGCAACTCCCTACCTTCTTGAGATTTATTCAGTATTTAAATGCGTTGGTCTCTCCTGAGCTTGTTTTGTTGTTTGGTATTCACTCAAACTTGGGATTATCGTGCTTGTTACACGCCTTATTCACTATTTCCATCCAGAATACATATCACCATTCTATATTACTTCTTTGAATCCATAATTCGTGATTTTTTTTCTTATTCGACCTGTACAAACATCTGCTAGCTCCAGACTGGAATCACACAGTGTAATATTCCCAAATGGGAAAAGCAGGAATATAGTGCAAAACCATGGAAATAGAAGTGAAAACATTAGATCAAAATATGATGTCAATATGGAGACCTTATAATCATGATAAAAACATCATATACATATAAAATAATGGGCCATAAAAGTTACAACATGCATAAATAAGTCTCCAATGGTCCAAACCCTCAAAAGAGGTGCTGCTACTATATATGAAAAAGTTGGAAGACAACTACAACGTTGTTTAATGAGCACAGCTACAACAAATGAATACAAAAAATATCATGGGATGATATATGCCTCAAAAGATACAATAGATATATAGCGAGGTGTTGAGATTGCAACAAGATGATGAGCTTAGTGGAAAGGAGTTGCCTTCACTAAGTGGGCCCACAGGCTATTTTTGGGCAAAGTCTATTTTTAGACTATGTCTATTTTTAGACATATGGATCATGTTCTATGAGTTGCAGGATGCTATTTGTGGATGGTTGGTCAAGTCGAAAAAAAATATATGGACTTCTATTTTTAGACATACTGGGCAGAATCTATTTTTAGATTGCCAGTCTAAAAATAGAAATGTCGAATATTATTAGCTCTTAATAATATTTGGACTCTAAACATTATCTTATTCTCTTGGAGCACTTCAGTTAAGTGCACATATGTGGCACATGCAGCTGACAGAAGGAATTACGCTATTCCTGAGGGTTTAGTGGAGCTATTGCATGGAGACTTCAGTTAGAACTCAGGTGACAGAGTTTGGTGGAGTTGATTGAGGAGTTTATGGAGTTGTGTTCAGTTTAACTCAGTTAAACATAGTTGAGCTAGTTGTATCTAGTCTAACTGATTGATACAATAGTGAGAGTGGTGTGAATTAATTATTAATTAATTCACTAATTATTAACTCATAAATCAACTAAAGAATACATCAGTTAACTTCAGTGCATGGACAGTTTCAATGGAGACCAGTGAAGAGGTAGGTGAAAGAGCAGTGTGACTATCAGTTGTGACTATACTGGTGCATGAGTTTGCACCACACATTCATGGAGATTCAAATGAGGATTGCGCAGTACACACCAGGTGGATTCGAACTCAGTCAAGGCCATTATTCATCTTGGATTTCGCAGTAGAGGTAGGCTAACATGTGGAGCAGATTGGAGCATGTGTTTTATTAGATCTGAGCTTGTGTAGTGTGTAACAATTGGAGATTGTACTGAGAGCTTGTGAGGAGTTTGCACAATGATTGTTACATGATCTCTATCATTATAATATACAGATAGTTGGGGGTTTTCAGCTTTAAGCTTTCTCATAAATACTGTGTTTATATGTGTGATTGTTTATGGTTTTGATGTGCGCATGCGATTGTTTATATTTCCGCAATTAATGATCAATAGTAGAAGAGGTTATGTATTATGCATGAAGCTCAAATACTGTGTGATCAGGATAATCTCGGTGAATAATTTAATAGTTATTCAAATTTCTACATGGTATCAGAGTAGTATTGATCATTGGAGCAATTGCAAAACATTGAAGCGGTTGAGTTTTGTGCTGGTGAAATTCGAATTTGCAGCAGTGTTTTCTTGGTGTCGAAGTTGTGATGTCTTTCAACGAATTGCGATTGGAGTATGCCCTTGAGGGCAGCTCGAATTATATTGCATGGAAGGACAGGATGGAGGCGGCTAGATACACTGAATGAAGGGAGTTCAGGTAGATGCTTAAGTCCCAAGCCTACTTACCGATGTCGTCGTACGACGCATGGAAAAATAAGACAGTAAAGTGTCGAAGGATTCTGTTGGAGGGTGTGAAGGATCACATAGTGTCCAGCCTTCATGGTAAGGCTTCTCCATTCTTGATGTGGAAAGCCTTGACAGATTTATTCCAAAGCAAGAGCGACCAGAGGAAGTTGGCGCTCAAGGATAAACTCAAAAACATAAAGATGGAGAAAGGCGACAGTATGCCCAAGTACCTCACGAAGTTCACCCAATGTAGGGATGAGCTGGGAAGTGTGGGGGTGACTATAGATGACGAGGACTTGGTGAGCTTGGCTCTCCTTGGGCTTCCGAAGAGTTGGCATTCCTATCAGGACTCTGTCAATGGTCGGGAGAAATTGCCAGGATGGGAGCGACTTTGGTCGGATCTTGTGCAAGAAGAGATAAGGCGAAGTACCAGGGACGGATCTTCATCAAAGAACTCTGATGAAGAGAATTGCACTTTGGCTGCCAAAGCAAAGAAGGAAGAGCAAGAAAGCTTCATCCTTAAAGGCGAAAGGTAAGAAGGTGGACATGTCCAAGGTCAAGTGCTTTCAATTCACCAAAACAAGACATTGAGCACAAATTGTTCAAGAGGAAATAAGGTGTCACAGATTGGAGCTGGGAGATGCCTTAAAGGCCTCAGCTGATTTGGATTTTTTCATTGACAGTATGCTTTTCTTCTTATGTGATGGGTTCAATGTGGTTTCTTGACAGTGGTGCGTCTTTTCACATGACAGGAGATCGAGATTTGTTTACTGATCTGGATGAGAAAGATCTTGGAGTGCACATCGAGATGGGCGATGATGGTAGATACAGTGCGACCGGTATCGGTACCATTTCCTTTGAGAGGGAGTCTCGTAAACCCTTCGTATTGAAGGAAGTGATGCATGTTCCAGGATTGAAGAAGAATCTTATCTCTGTGGCGATGTTAGAAGACAAGGGATATGATGTTGTATTTAGCGAAAGGGAAAGGCTTTCCACAAGGCAAGAACCCAGCATCCAAGGATAGGGGTTCACAGTTAAGAACCTTATCAATTGTAGATGGTCATATAAAGAATGGCAGCAGGGGCAAGGAGCTGTGAGTCAGATGATGGCGTAGTCGTGGCACCTGAGATTGGGCTACCTTCTACTCATGAGCTTCTTGAAGATACTACAACATTTCTACCATTTCCATGGGGTACTCTATGCCAAGCCGTATCACAAAGGGATAAACTGGGGAAAATTTGTGAAAGCCACCTTTCATGAGAAGGATAGTCGCGCCACGACGATCCTTGAGAGAATTCACACATACGTGTGTGGAACTTTCTCAGTAGCTTCGACAGCAAAGCACAGGTACTATGTGATCTTTGTTGATGATTTTTCTCAGAAGTGTTGGATCTTCTTCATGCAGAAGAAGAGCGAGACATACTCAAAGTTCTGTGAGTTCAAGGCATTGGTTGAGAAAGAATTGGGGAAGCAGGTGAAGGCTCTCAGGAGCGACAATGGTGGTGAATTCATCTCAGAAATTCATGACTTGAACACATGAATTTAAGATTGCTCATAAGACTATAACCCAAAGGGAATGGGTTGTCAGAGTTTAAGAAACGGTATCCATCGTATGCCGCACGCGGCTGTATGTTGCATGATCAGGCCTACCCATTCACTTTTGGGCGGAGGCATGCAATACTGCAGTATATGTGCAGAACCGTTGTCCTCACAAGATACTTGGCATGAGTACACCCAAGGAGGCGTTTTCTGGTAAGAGACTGGATATTTCCCATTTGAGGATTTTTGGTTCACCTGTTTACATTCATGCGACGAAGGATGCCAGGAAGAAGCTGGAGCCGACCACAGAGGTTGGGATATTTGTGGGTTACACTGATACGCCCCACAACTATCGTGTGTATTTGCCAGACAGTCGCAAGACTGTTGTGCGACGGGATATCAAATTTCAGGAGGAGAAAGCCATGAAGTGTTCGCTTGAGAGGGAGCCACACTTGCATGAAGATGAGGAGCTATTAGTTCCTAAGGATGAGTCTCAGGATGTGGATCAGCCACAAGATGAGGTTCATGGAGTGGAAGAGACCACTCATGCAGCGCCAACCATCAGAGGGCGGAAGCGCACTACAGAAGCTGAGCGATTGGCTCAAGATGCAGAGAAGGTTGTAGGAGCACCTACAGCACAGCGCAGACAGAGACAGTCACCTGACCGGTATACTGGATACATGGCTCTTATGAGCAAGTGTATCATGACATAACCATCCTATTTCGAGGAAGCTGTGGAGGATCCCACATGGGTAGATTCCATGGTGGAAGAGTATGATTCGATTTTCAGAAATAGTGCATGGGAGATTGTCCTAAGGCCAGAGGGGAAATCAGTGGTGGGTTCGAGATGGATCTACAAAGTGAAGCAGGCAGCTGACGGGAGTGTGGAGAAGTACAAGGCAAGATTTTTTGCCCGAGGCTTCTCACAGATAGAGGGGATCAATTATGAGGAAACCTTTGCACCTGTCGCAAGGTATTCTTCCATACGAACAATTCTTGCTCTCTCAGCGCAGATGGGGTGGCACATTCATTAGATGGATGTGAAGACTGCGTTCCTCAACGGGGTGATTTAGGAGGAGGTGTACATAGAGCAGCCCAAAGGTTTTTAGATCTTCAGCAGCGAGTCACATGTGTGTAGGCTCAAGAGAGCGTTGTATGGGTTGAAACAAGCACCTCATGCTTGGTACACACGGATAGACAGTTATTTCACCAGACTTGGATTCTCCAAGAGTGAGGCGGGTCCTAACCTATACTAGATTGTGGTGGAGGGTAAGTTGCTGATCATTGTACTTTATGTAGATGATTTGATTTTGACAGGTGATGAGCTGTTGATACTCTCATGCAAGGAGGATCTTGCAAAAGATTTTGATATGAAGGACTTGGGCCTCCTTCATTATTTCCTGGGATTGGAAATTTGGCAGCGCAGTGGTGGACTGTTTGTTTCTCAGGGTAAGTATTCCTGGGAGATACTGGAGAAGTTCAACATGCATGGCTGCAAGCCTGTTGATACTCCTCTTCCTGGTGGGTTGAGGAAGGAGGATGCTACTTCGGCGGAGGTAGTGGATGCCACTGTTTATCGACAGTTGGTGGGGTCGCTTATGTATCTGGTCAATACACGACCTGACATATGCTATGTTGTTAACCAGCTTTCACAAGCTATGGTTAAGCCAACCAAGCTCTACTGGAAGGCAGGCAAGCATGTATTGAGATATCTCAGAGGCACATCGGGATATGGATTGTGGTACAAAGAGTTGGATGAGGTGAAGCTATGTGGCTTCATGGATGCAGATTGGGCAGGGAGCCCAACGGACAGAAAGAGAACATCTGGAGGGATTTTCAGTATCGGGTCGATAGCATTTTCTTGGTACAACAGGAAGTAGAGATCCGTGGCACTCAGTTCAACAGAGGCCGAGTATATGGCAGCGAGTTTGGCTGCATGTGAGGCTATATGGATGAGGAAGATCCTGGTTGGGTTGTTCGGTTCACACTTAGAGCCTACTGTGATTTATTGTGATAATTAGAGTTGCATCAAACTCTCGGTTAATCTAGTATTTCATGATAGATCTAAACACATTGACATCCAGTATCATCATATCAGATATTGTGTGCAGCGGAAGGTCATGTTACTTTCATACATTCCCAAGGAGGATCAGGATGTTGATATCTTGACGAAGGTGCTCACCAGGAGAAAATTCGAATACCACAGGGGCAAGATAGGGGTTGCAGATAATCCATATCTTGTTGAGAGGGAGTGTTGAGATTGCAACAAGATGATGAGCTTAGTGGAAAGGAGTCGCCTTCACTAAGTGGCCCAGCAGTTATTTCGCTTTAAAGTCTATTTTAGACATATGGAGCATGGTCTAGGAGTTGCAGTATGCTATTCTTGGATGATTGGTCGAGTTGGTAAAAATAGATGGACCTCTATTTTTAGACATACAGGTCGAAGTCTATTTTTAGACTGGCTGTCTAAAAATAGGTCAGTCAAATATTATTAGCCCTTAATAATATTTGACTCTAAACTTCAGTTTATTCTCTTACATCACTTCGCTTAAGTGCACAGATGTGGCACATGCAGCTAAGAGAAGGAATTACGCTATTCCTGAGGGTTATGTGGAGCTATTGCATGAGACTTGGCTAGGAATGCATGTGAGCTAGGTGGACTTGATCGAGAAGCTTATGGAGATGGTGTTCTGCGAACTCCGCGAAACATAGTTGAGCTAGTTGTATTCAGTCTAACTGATTGATACACACTAGTGAGAGTGGGTGTGAACTCACTATTAATTAATTCACTAATATTAACTCATAACCACCAATGAATACATCTGCTAACTGGCATGACACTCTAAGCCAGAGACCAAAAAAAGGGAAGAGGTAGGTGAAAGAGCAGTGTGACTATCAGTTGTGACTATACTGGTGCATGAGTTTGCACCACACATTCATGGAGATGCCAATGAGGATTGCGCAGTACACACCAGGTGGATTCGAACTCAGTCAGGGCCATTATTCATCTTGGATTGCGCAGTAGAGGCAGGCTAACATGTGGAGCAGATTGGAGCATGTGTTTTGTTAGATCTGAGCTTGCATAGTGTGTAACAATTGGAGATTGTACTGAGAGATTGTGAGGAGTTTGTACAATTATTGTTACATGATATCTATCATTATAATATACAGATAGTTGGGGGTTTTTAGCTTTAAGCTTTCCCATAAATACTGTGTTTATATGTGTGATTGTTTATGGTTTTGATGTGTGCATGCGATTGTTTATATTTCCAAAATTAACGATCAATAGTAGAAGAGGTTATGTATTATGCATGAAGCTCAAATAGTGTGTGATCAGGATAATCTCGGTGAATAATTTAACAGTTATTCAAATTTCTACACGAGGCACTATACAACCTCCAATGAAGAACCCCATAAGGATTTTCAGAAATACACCACCATGCAAGATGAGAATCAAAACCCTAGGGATGAAGATTCAATACAATAATAGATCAAGAAAGTGTGGCTGATCTGATATGAAAAATTGGATCCCCTAGATGAAAGGATGTTCCCTTCACTAGAAAACCTCCTCCCCAAATGGTGTACTGAAACCACCCTGCAACTCCTCCCTCAAAATAACGTAGTCCAAGGCAGAAGTTGCGTTGTAGGGGAAAATAAATAAATGGTATGATGCCAAATATGTCAAATAAGCTCAAGGGCCTTCCTTACTGTCCTCCCAATGGAAAGGAACCCTTGTCCACTAAAAATAAGCACTGAAGTGACCCAAATGTGGTCTCCACTATTGCAACCTACAACACAACTCAACCCTCAACAGGATCTACGCTGTAGATGTAAGATGAAGCTTGGCCTAAAGCCTGAAAGTGGAAGTGAAATACAATACTCTTCCAAGAGGAATCTCAAGGAAAGAGGTGGGATTCCCAATCAGGATCACCAAGTGCTAAACAACACTTGCAATCTTAGCTAAACAACCAAAGAAAGATATATGTCTAAACAGACATTATATTCAGAAATATAATACCCAATACATAATCAAATATGGCTTCCATCCTCTTCATTATATAATAAATGAGCTTCCAAACCCTAAGCCCCATCCAATAATGGCACTACTTCCATGCAAAGAGTCTCCATCTAAAACTGCGTTGTCTTTCATTGAATGCCACTACTCCATGAAAACGTTATTGATTTGGTCAAAGTTGACCCAGTCAAGGTGTTCCTGCTCCTTTTCACACCTAAAGGTGCTAAATTAAGCTGCCAAGATATGTCCTTTTTCACATTGGCATTGATTTTATTCATTTTAAGGAGATTTGTGGATCTCCATTATCCTCTTATTCATTAAACAATAAATAAAAACCAAAAATAATATTCCAACTAGCTCATGTCTAATTAGGAATATTACACACAGATTCTACCCAGCTATTAAGTCCTTTATCACTCAGAAATACTTATGCATTCAATTTGAATTCATTAACCATGGTTTATCACATAGAAACCAGAAATTCTCAGTTACAGATCACTCAACACGTAAAAGGAATGACACACATTCACAATGAATTCAATTTCCTCATTAATTAAAGAAATGTACAGATACAAATAAAAAAACTTGTTTACAATCCAGCTTTGGCCTAATGCGCCTTTACATGGCCCTTTTTCTCTTCCTCTCTCTATGTGCCCGTAGGATTACAAAATTATCTCTATTTTTTCCTACATTTCTATTATGTTTTGTGCCTTTGAGGCTTTACAAATATATACAAAAGGTTTTGTAACCAATTTTGGTTCAGATCCTCAATCTCTTCAAATAATTTCTAAGAATCCTCTAAGTCCTCAATTAATTCCTAAAATCTCTTATGTATCCCTTGAGGATCTCAACATTCAACTAAATCCTAAGGATCCTCCATAAATCATGAGCTAATTTCTAATCTAAGATTTACAATTTTTCAGAATATCTCAATCCACACTAATCACTCATCAGTCACTCATGTTCTCCTACATTTGAGAACATTTACAAATATGCCTCTCAATATTTAATTAAATCCTATTCTAAATGTCTCACATAAATGACTCAAAAAATTTAAAATTACATTAATTAAATACTTAGGAAACCAAGTCTTTTGAAAAACATAATACCCCCTAGATTCTACTAAATGTACAAATTTTTGGAACCATGGTGCTCCTACATCAACAAGTCAACAAAATAATGGAAAAAGGATCCCTTTATTGGCTATTGGTGGTAGAAGATGAATACAATACATGAATACTATACATTTGAAGATAATTATTTGATCTATGGTGCTAAAAAATCCTCGACAAGGAGGTCTCTTTCCTTAATCTCTTTGAAATATTCTCCTCTCTCTCAAAAGAAGTATGAATACTCTCTAAATGGTGGACTCTTCTTATATCATTAGGATGATGGATTTCTTAGAAGAAATATTTTCAACATGCTAATGCTCTTACCTCTTCTGCTTCAACAATTAAATTTTTTGTTGCTCTCATAACAATTTGGCCAGCATAACATTGTCGCATACTTTGGTTCTCCCATGGCTTGTTTATATAGAAATTTTTGAATCCATATTCCTTCTATTTGTTCATGAATGATCGTGACTCAAGAGTAGGACAAGATGATTCCATTGAGGGATACATATCTTCAGGGCGACTCGAATTCAATTGTCCTTGACTGGCACATCTCAGGTAATCATACTTTAAATGTGGGAAGTGGTCTTGAATTTGATGAGTCCCACTTTTCCTCGACCGCACAACTTTTAAAGTCAAAGTCACAAGATCACGATTTTGGCCTTCATATATGGTGCGTGATCCAAATTTTACACATGTAACCTTACGAGAGATTAAAATTTTTTAACTTCCATAATGTCTTCAACTGGAAAATGTTTATATGTATGATCTGTTGGAGGTGTCTTTTAGAGTGTGTGGTTTTTTGGTGTTAACAATTCCCCTTGATCTATGAGCATATAGCTGAAACACATCACATTTTATGTTCTGGTTGAGAGTCTGAGTCACTTCTTTGAGAGATAATGACTTTTCATGGAAATGATTAGAGGAACCCCTTAACTCAGGAAAAAGGATAACCATGCTCTGATGAAAACCTAAGTGAAGAATAAAAAGTGCTTAAACAAGGCAGGCATGTCCCATGCTTGTTATGATGACTAGTGACGAATTAATACAATTAGATAGGAATGGCTATGCTCAGTTGAAACTGTAGTAGTTGACACGCCGATGGTTGATGATGATAACTATTACCGCCCTCAAGGGTGTTTCTTAACAAACGGGATTAATTTGGTGCCCCCATGCATAAAAAGTTGAAGAAATTCTTGAGTGAGATGCTTATATATGGATGGGTCTTCAACTTTCAGTGCCTCCCTCACATCAGAATGCAATATGTATTGAATGAGGTGCTTAGTGATACATGGGTATTCTACTAAATGAAATAATTACAACAGTTATTAAGTACAGTAACACCTTGACATGAAAACTTGTGTTGGTATCTAATGTGAGGGGGACCGATGGAAACAATGGGAAATTGTGATTCTCATTGTGCCACCCAAGGATGTCCCTTAAAGGGGGGAAGAATCCAAGGTACAACCTCAATACTGGAATCTGAGTGTTGAATTTGATAGGAAATAAGCATCAACTGCTCCAAAAGTGTTGATTCTAAGAATCAAGATATGAGATGAAAGCAAATAGTAACATGGTGGGTAAATAAGGCATGATAACGAAATTTGGCAATATCAATGGATATGGACAACTAGCCCAAGGTTGAAGCTATAATGCAAGTGGTGGAAGTCAAAACAATTTTTTTGATAGGAATGGACTTGGATTCAGTAGGAATTATAGGGTATATTGTTCTGGCTGTGTGAAGGGGGTAAGTGGAAAATATGTGAGCTCCGAACAAAGATTAATAGAAACTATCACTAGGTATAAGACATGAAAATATGGGTTGGAACCTTTTTCTTAAAAAAAATTTTTACACTTTACAAAATAATGTAAAGGTAGTTTGGATGTACAAACATGGAGACACGTGCCCCATAAACACGGTGACCTGCATAATGATGTAGATATGGTGTTGTTTGCTAAGGGCAGGGGCCCCATTGGCTGGTATCAGTGTGGGGTTGATGAGGTGGATAAAGTGACACAAATGGGCTATGTGAATGGAAGGATGATAGGATAAATGTGGAATGTGGTAGTGCATCCTTCATGATCTGTCACAAAATACAAGGGGTGGCCCAGGAATGAGGTTGGTAAGAAATGAGTGAAGAACAATGAGGCTGATCTTAAAGGCATGCAAGTGAGGTGGTTCCCTGGTCTGAATAGATGGTCATGGATCCTAATAGTATGTGGGGGTTTGTGACATGCGATGATCCACGAGTGGGAAGGTTATATCGGCTGTCGTTGACGCTTGACCACATACAAGGGGAGGTGGCAGTAAATGTGATCGAGATGATATACCCTATGGTGAATTTAAGAGAAATGATGTTAGGATATGCAAATATTTTGTAAGAAGCCTATCATGCTTAGTGGTGAATGATACCTGCTCTAGCCACAGGGGTGTTGATCATGGTAGGGAGTTCGGGGTGTACCTACAATTTCAATGACAAATACCCCAATTGAAAACATATCTTTTGAAAATGTGAATAATTTGAAATCATCTAAATAAGATGAGCTGAAAAACAAGAAGAGGTGCACCTTAAGTGATATTCTGAGTGTGCGGAGGGCCCAAAAATAAGTTTGGTTAAAAAATGGAATAGTGGGTACCATGATGAATATGATGTTGTGTTGATCCTTGTGTCTCTGGCAGTGCAAAACCGAAGGTCCTGAGCTCCTATATTGGGCTCGAGAAGATGTTAAAAATGGAAATATATAGGAAAAGTGGGCCCTATGCCACCTCATTTGCACTTACTATTTTTGGAGGCCAAATATGATCTAGGAGTCGTTTCTTGTTATTGTGGTCAACCTGTTTACTGGGGAAGCATGGAGGGAGAGACAGGTGCGAGCTTGAAACTTGAGCTTTGTAAATTTGGTAGTATAAGGTTAGGTGGGACATATAGGGATATCCTGTACGACCTTTTTAGGTTAAAAAATCTTCGACCGTGTGACCAATTTTGGTTCAGAAACATGGTAGCTATGTGTATTCCTTGGATACAAGCGGTCAAGATGTGGGAATCACGCTGAAAACCACATGTTTAGTGCGACTAAAAATATGAAATTCATGTCGTCACTGTAATGGTGATGCCACCACTAAGCCTCCCTACCCCACACTATCCACGTGAATGTAACTAGAATAGGCACACAAAAAGCATGTCTATTCAGTGAGTAGACGCACGATCCTAGGATGGGAACTGTCGCATATTTTCGCTCGAAAGATGGTTTTTCCACACATATATTTGAGAAACAGATACATGTCACATGCACCTGTTATGGGATAATCCGCATGGTGGTTAATTTTTTTTTTTTTCAGCCTAGAAGGGTAATTTTTTCCATTTTGGCATCCTTAATTTCAGGATGATATGGGCATGCTATGGCGAGAGCGAGATTGGGAGCCCTTGCAAATAATGATTATAGGGGACCATGCGGCTAGTAGGAAACTAGCTGGGTGGGGGTTACTAAAGTTCCTTAAAAACCCCATTTTGAGGTCACAAGATGTGTTCCTAAAGTTTTTGATACGATGTCAGGATGAATATTGATAGATCTTTGTCATTAGGTGGATCGATCTACTGATTAGTGTTGCAGTAGATGTATATTTTACGACCAGGCTAGTACCTCGTGGAGAGGTTTTGCTACATCCTCTGGCATCTAGGCACGTAGATATTCAGATATGGGTAGAGGAAGAGGGCCATTATGGGCCCAACCCCATTAATTATGGGTGTATCAAGGTTCCTTCTATCTTGGATCTTACTGAGTGAGAAGCAATGATGAAAATTTTTCATCTAGAATGGTCAGAGTTCTCGCACCGAGTATTGGGGCCCCATATTGCAGTATTACATAGGCTACATGTGGGGAAATATTTCGACGGGGTCGGGTTCATGTATTGAGGGATGGAATCCCAGTTGAAATAGGTTTGGAAGGGAGATGATAAGAGCTTATTCTATGTCATAATTCTTTGTAGCATCATGTATGAGCAGGTTGTGATGCTACCACCTTTTCTAGCAGTACCTGCAGGTCCTGCTAAAGACCTCAGGATGAGATGGTGGGTGCCCATGATGCCACGAGCTAGTGGTGGTGCAGTGGGCCGTTACTTGAGGGTTGGCTTAGGTACAACCCTTAGATGATTCTTGAGTACTCGTATCATGGAGTGACTTTATGGTTGATCCAGATATGGGTCTCCTGGTGATGCTTGGGGGCTAGTAGGTACGTAAATAGTGACTTTTTCATTTCTACTTTTTGACATGTATAATTTATGATGCATATTTTGTATGATTTTGATACCATGGATTTGTTCTTGCATATGTGGGGCCCCATGGAAGACCATTGGCCTACCTAGTAGGAAATGATCCATGACAGATGGGAGTGATTGGTGGTAATGTTTTACCTTAGTGACGATGGGATTATTGGGAGGAGGAGGGATGTGAGTGACATATACAGCGCTGATGACTCAAGATTGGTTGTACCTCTGGGGAGGGGTCCAAATCCTCAGCTAAAAAGGATATGGAGAGACTGTAGGAGTGCGTGAAGGTAGTGGATGCCTAGTGAGCGACTCTAGCAGTGCAACTCTATTATTGTGAGGATTCCTAGGGCAGAGCAGATGCCTTGATGAGGGGGATTCCTAAGGATGGTTGGGTAGGACTAGGAGAGGTGGTGGTAGAGACGGTGATGGCGCATGAGTGGGAATGGCTATCGTGATGGAAAGTGGCCATGACCTATCCCATTTTGGCACCTGATGAGGTAGTTGGACCTTAAAAGAGGGGAGTAAGGCCCCAATCCGAAATATTTGTTGATGTATGTACCAGGGAAAGAACCCATTATGAGGACTCTCCCCTATTTTTCAGGAATTATTTTACCTGGCCTTAAGACAGCGGATGTATATATATTTTTTGTAATCATCTATATTTTTTGATATGTATATATGAGATATGATTTTTGGCGGCTCTCGTGATGTGTTTTGTGTATATGCTTATACATCTGATATATGTGTTCATATATGTGATGGATGTTATGCTTATGGTTTATGTTTGATGGTATATAAGTGATGCATTCCAATCTAGGACTTGAATAGCTATGTGATCAGTTGTGTGATTTTTCTCCCTTGGCATATGTGTAAATGTGATATGATCAAAACTTATAGATAACCTTTGTGCATTCATATAATTCTGAAAAGGTATGGATCACGAACCTGAACAGTTTTGTTCAAATTTGACACAACGAGTTGGAATCACAGAATACATGAAAATTTTGGATACCTAGGAGGGAGGCATCGACCAAGAGGTCTATGACGACGTCGTATTTAGCTTCATTGTTGGTGGCTAACCCAATACATAGTCCATTGGTGAGACAATGTGTCCGATCGAGAGAGTATTTTCCCAGGATGTTGCAGCGAGGTTTTGTGACCATCTATAGGCGCCATCAACAAATATTTAATGCTAGACTCACAAATTATCCATCTGTGACACATGATGAGAGAGAGAATTTAGAGTGGATCCCTGATGAGGTGATCATTGAAAAAATAAGTCATTGTGAATATATATTCTTTCTAAGGCTACTTGAGAATTCTTATAGGTGAAATATTTTTAGGTATATTCCATTAACAGGATATTTTAGGCAAGTCCCATCGGGCTATGATAAGATGTATGCCCCCTTGAGGAGGAAATGTTTGAAAATGTATGGACCCTTCCATAATGTCTCGAACTTCCCATGCCCTAAAGCTTCCTGGGAAACATCATAGAGGAGAAATAACTCACCTTTAGTGAATTTCCATAGGGTGATGTTGCGATCAAAAGAGGCTTTGACCCTTTTTTGTGTGCTTCGTTATGCTGGAGAGATTCTTGTTTGCTTTCAACAACAAGCTCCAACTACACCAACCTTTGATCCAAAGGTTTGGTGTCACAGAGAAGTTCGATGGAAGATTACAGGGTGGGGATCTCGCGCTCAATGGGAAGCACAACTTACACCCCATAGAATAATTGAAAGGGTGTGAACCATGTTGATGCTTTGACTACCGTGCGGTACACCCAAAGGGTTGAAAACAACATGTGGATCCAATTGGTTTTGTGATTGTTTAACATGCGTTGTGACATCGTTTTGAATTTTTTTTTGACAGGTTCTACCTAGCTATTGGATTCAGTGTAGTAAGGGGACGTGAACTCATGATAGAAACCAAGGTGTTGGGATAGCTCCTGAAATATTTTATTCTCAAAATGTTTCTCGTGATTAGATACCAATTCCTTGGTAATACCAAACTGTGTTATGACATGGTTAAAGAAAAATTGTGCGACGGTTTCTGTAGTGTTGTTATACGTGGGAATGGATTCTACCCATTTTGTGAAGTAATTAATGAAAAACACAATGTACTTATGGTTACTGGATGATGGGGGGTTCCAGGTCATCAAATCTATGCCGCATTTCCAAAAGGGGCCAACAATTATGACTTGATGTAGGGGATTCAAAGGGGCTTGAGCCTTATGAGCATATCATTAGCATCACTCACATATTTTGATTGCTTAGATGCATTCATGAAAAAAGGTGGGCTAGAAGTAACCGACATGAAGGATTTTCTGAGCAATAGCCATCCCTGAGAGGTGACCGCCGCAAGCTCCATTGTGACAATAATTTAAGACCCACTCGGCTTGTTCGTGAGTGTGATACATCTACGAAGGATAGTGTCGATACCTCACTGATAAAGGACATCTCCCATAACGATGTTACAAGGGCTTGATGGTGTATATGCCTCCAATAATCATGAGTAAGCTGAGGTTTGAACTTCTGAGTTCATAAAAATAGGAGGATATCATCGTACCAGGGGTCGTCCATTGATACTAAGAATAAATGTTCATCGGAGAGAGCATCATTAACAGAGGGTTGGGTCTCTATTGGGAGATCAGTAATGAACTATGGGAGGATAAGCACCTTCTTGCTTTTAGGGAAGAAAGCTATAGATCCAATTCTTACCTTATTACTATCCATCAATCATATTTGTGGTTCATCATACAACGAGTGAGAAAATATCTCATGGGGTTGATAGTTTCTATTACTGTGGTGGTCTAGAGGATGATATAATTCCAAAGCTTATGTACTGAATTTACTAAGGTTAAGGCAGTCTTATATCCTGACTCATAATTCAAGGCAGGCCTGGATAGGTTCTTACTATCGTAATAAATTACGTGTTCCATGTTATCAGTTTCATCCTGGACTAATACCCCAACAATTCCTACATATGATGCTGAGAGATATAGGGTACAGTATTTATAGTGGTCGGGTGGGCTAATCAAAGGAGCATGAGATAAAGCATATTTTAAATCTTCAAATGATTTCTGAGCATGTTCATCCCATTGGAAGGGAATATCCTGATGAAGGAGATGGAGGAAACCCTGCACGCAAGTGGCATAATAGGGGACAAAGTGCCTTAAGAAGTTGGCCTTATCCTACAGGCTTTGAAACTGCTTTAATGTTTTGGAGGGGGAATGTCCTTGATGGCCTATAATTTGAGAGGTTCGACTCTAATACTTTTCTGGGGAACGATGAATCCAATTATTCTCTCATCATTAACATAAAAGATGCACTTGAGAAGGTTCAAGCGTAGGTTATATTGTTGACATCTATGAAAAACTAAGTAGATATCTTCTAGATGGTTAGCATGCTTCTTGGATTGTATTATAAGGTCATACAAATAAGTGAGGATAAGTTGAGCCAAGTCATGGAAGATGTAATTAATGGCCCGTTGGAAGGTGGCACCCACGTTTTTAAGACCAAAAGGCATGACTTGATATGCAAATGTGCTCCAAGGGGTTGTGAAGGAAGTTTTATACTGATCTGTATGGTGAATATGGACTTGGTTATACCCTGAGAACCTGTCCATGAAGGATAGGACATCATGAATATTGTAGTTATCAATGAGTTGGTATATAAATGGTATACAATAATTGTCTTTGGGACAATCTTTGTTCAGATCTCAGAAATAAATACAAACACATTTGGTGCCCTATTTTTTATGATGGGTACATTGTTAGAAACCAAAGATGTGTAAGCGATATGATAGATAAATCCAGCTTTGTGGAGTTTATCTATCTCTTGTTTGATTTCTTATGCCTTAGCAGGATGTAATTGCTGTTGTTTCTGCCAGATAGGATGGGAGTCAGGCCACGTATCAATATGGTGTTCCACAATGGTGTGATTTATGCCTGACATCTCAAAGTAATCCCATGCAAAAATATCCATCTATTCTTGTAACAAGATTATGTACGAGATTACCTATTCTAGAGGGAATGCTTCTCCCACGGAGATCTCTTCGACTTTTCCAAGTTTGTTCGAAATATTTACCTTAATGGTAGGTGACATATTTTACATGTTCCCTTCCTCAAATGCATCAGGTTCTCAAATGGAATTTTTGAAAAATTGACCTTGCCTAATGATAAGAAGTCTTTTGATTTTATGGCGCATATAACCTGGGTTGGTGTATACATTGGCCTGAATGCCTTTGAAGGTAGAAAAAGAAAAAAATGTTTTATGACATCCCATAGAAATTAGGTTTCCGTCATGGACTCTAGAATATCTTCATTTGAGTGAAAATGATTATATAAGATGGAATTGGATTGTGCAAGGTTGTGAGGATGGAGTTCAGGCCTAGCAATGTTGGTCAACAACCAAGAATATGATTTGGTGGTTGATGTCATAGAACCAAGTGAAGTTGAAAATGTATAGTTTGGATGGGTATGAATCATCAGTGGTGTTACCACTGGTGTGGTAGGTTTAGAGGTATCGACACCAAAAAAATATGAACATAGAGAAAAAATCATGGTTCCTACAGATGAGGAAATGAATCATATGTGATGATGTGTGTCGTCAACATTAGGTGGTGGAAGAATTTTTGTAATAGCAAGTTGAGAGTGAGTGGGAGGAAGTTATTGCTACCTTGTTTGTGTACAAGGAGAAAAAGTTTCTTCCTCAATATGAGGTTGACGCTAAATCCTAATATGTTGAAATGTTTGTAACATATGACATGCTTTTGCACTATGAGAATGACTGATGCAACTGCTGCACCCAGGGCTGGTACTGAAATAATAGATAGTGTGTGTGTCGATACTACTCATAGTATGAGATGACGATGCTTGGTTAATGTCATGAGATGGGGCATCATGGGGTGCTTGACATCTGTAGATCTTAGTATTATCATGACGTGACTTCCTAGCATTGGGTTTTTCTAAATGATACTCTTGATGCTCTAAAATGTGGTAGGTATTGAAATTTCCTCGTATGATGTGCTTGGGAGTAGATGCGAAAATAATAGCATGTGAGTTTCCTTGGGTTTGAGAGATGGATTTGACGAATCTAGACCACTAAGTGAAATATGTCCTTAAACTTACCCAATTCCCACCATTAATTAATCATGTGGTTGGGTATATCGCATAAGGCACATGCAAGGGGTGATTTTGACCAAGCCACTTGAGGTCATTTGGCCTTTTTTCCAGATCTATATTGGCAATGGTGAGAGGAGGTTGGTTGAAGTTTTGGAGATATTTTTTCCTCAAACACACATAATATGGACCTAGATGCTTCATCCCCTTGTGGGATGGTGTGATCCGATGATTTTTTTCTTATCCAAATAAATCAGAGTTCTGAGCGATAAATAGGCGCATGAAGTCTAACTTAAATCAGAATCGAGGAAGATGAGGGAAATGTCGCACGTGGTGGTTTCCTGCAAAAATATGGAAGTATGACATTTGTGCCAAGATATGGTGCTTTTGAAACGCAGTTAACTGTATACCATTCGTTAATGAATTCCTATAATTTTGGAATCTCAGTAATCATATGGTCTATTTCATCAAATAAAGTGCATAACGGGGTAGGAGATGTGGACTATGGTTACCTTCTTATGTTTTGGGAGGTTGGGTGAGAGGGTTATGAGCATGAAGCTAGTCCCTCTTGTACATAAACGATTTTTTTGGATCCATAATTACCTGGAAATGAGGTCATCACCGATGGAGCATCAACATTGGCTTGAACGAGTGCAGTTAGTGCATCTGATAATGGGGGATTTCGAGGTAATGATGATTGTAATGCCTGCATTTTTCACATATGGGGCATACATGGTTAGTGCGAAATGCCTTATTGCGTGCTAGTGTGAACTTTTCTCTAGGATGTGGAGGAGGGTTTACTGGTGCTTGTGGGGCATGCCGAAGAGTTTTCAACTCATATAAATCAGTTCAGATGTTAGTAGGTGTTGGGGCCCTTGTTTTGGAAACTGATTTTGAATATTTTTAATTTTGAATATAGGAGGCCTTTTTGAGTTGCGGCATGAGGAAACATGGCAATCACGACCAAGTCGCAACTACAGCAACCCACAGAGCTATCGAGGTGGCACAGAAGCAAGAGATAACTGAATACAGTAGATGCATGAAGATATACGGCAGAAGACAGAAAGTGGAACACATAGATAACAGGAGAGAAGTTGGAAGCAGCCGAAGAAGAAAAAATAGAGGAACTAACAGTTGTGGAAGTGGGTGAATAAATAGCAGTCACTCGGCCGAGAAGAGAAGGAATGAAACAGGAGACGGAACGCAGAGCGACTGAAAGAGATTGGCCAGGATATCTTTGTAGTTCCTAGGGCTCTCTCATTTACCTTTCTGACTATGTAAAGCATCTGTATCAGACTGTAAGCTCTCCTTGCGGAAGCTATGTAACGATGGTTGTGGATGAATATATCAATACAATTGCAAGTTACTGTCCTACGGTGTAATTATTATGCATACATGATGGTTGCGATGGTTTAAAATTTCAATTTCTTAATACATGTTTATGATCTAAATTCTCTTGCGAATATATCTATGTTTATGCAATCTGTTTAATGGTAATCATGAGTTGCGGATCCGTTCCTTGCTATCGATCTGTTCCCATCCTGCATGTGGTTGCGGCATGCCTCGGGTGAGACTTTCTGCTCTCCGGAGTAGGGTGATAATACTGGCGTGGTTCTAGACTACAGCGGATTCCTTTGTTGGCCACAACTCCTGAACCTGGGTCTTGCCTGCGAGACCTGATTCCTCGCCAACAGTAGGGCTCCCAACTACTTCACACAAAGTAGAGAGTGGAAGTTCTATAGAGGAATTTTGGGTGTCCACTCTTTTTACCTTTTTCTTATCCCTCTTGCTGGCACCAACTAGTGTCGATGCAGGTGATCCATGAATTGTGGTGGCCTCCTGAGCGACTATATGAATGATGCGTGTCAAGGTGATACCTGAATTTTCCAACATGGTTGGAGGGTCCAAATACCAGACCAATATCACGAGAGCCATATTTGGAAATGTAAGTGTTGCCATGACTTGGTGTGAGACAAAAATAGGTGATGAGAATAAAAATGGTGTTTGGTTGATGGCATATGGGAGGAATGTGTAGTCAGTAGTGGAAACAATCATGGTGTCTAGAACTAGTTCCTAACTCAATTGGGTGTTTGATGAGCTCATCATGCACACTGAAGCCCTTTTGGTTGCTGGAACATCTTCCAAAAATAGAGGGAGTTATTTAGGGTAAGGATTGAGGGGGGTAGATGGTTTCAATTTTCTAGGACCAAATTCGTCGTAACTTGTAATCAAATTAGGAAAAGATCCTAAAAAAGGTAGGACACCCTTAGGGGCGGTTGATGTCTTCTACTCATAATACGAGATTTGGTCATCTGTAAATATTTTCCCTTCATGTGGGAATGTTGTTACCCTTAACATTAAGGATTCTACAATAGTCATTTCATATTTATAACTTCATCCAAGAAGAATGTTGTAGTCCAACTGTGTGTCCAATAATTCGATGTCAATGAAAATATTTTTTGCAGCTAGATATATTGGTACATCTTGGTAGATGCTAACAGGGTCTATGCTCAGAGCATGATGTCCGAGGGCTTGAGTTCTATAGATCTGAATTTCTGCTAAACTATTTAGACATGATACATATGGATGCTCCTTCATAAAAAGGGCAATGACGTATGGTGATGTTTTGGATTGAAACCCAGATTTGGAAGGCGACTTGCGATGGAAGACATAGACCAACCTTATCCAAATAAAAAACCATTAAGTGAGAATCAAAAGGGTTGATTGTACCTAATGCAGAAGGTAGGGATTTTTGTTGGGTTGGGCATGATTTTAGGACTTCTAATGTTGGCATAGCTTAAGGAGATTGAGGTAAGTCATCGACTATGTTGTAGCTATAAGAATCCTTCAAGTTATGTCTTACACATCGTAAAGGAACTTTGCCCTATTTTTGGCATGGGTTTTATAGGAAGTCGAGGGATGGTTAATGGTGCTATAGGTGTTGTCATGGTGAGGTGGATGTATTGGTTTTTTGGAGGAGCTACAAAATTTCTATTTCAAGTATGGGATAATGTCTCCCCCTTGCCATGTAAATTTCATGATTAGAGTTATTTTTGGCGTTCCCTCCCAGGGTATTTGAATGGGATGGTTGTTGTTGAGTATTAACCACTCCCTGATGGGGAAAGTGATCTTGCATTATTTCAGGTTGTGGTTCCCCCCCCCTCCTTCCCCCTATTATCATGTATCATTTTCAACTCATGGATTTGAGTATAATGATGGGTATAATGACCATATTTCTCGCAATTGGTGCAATAATTATTTGTACTTAAACATGTGTTCTTGTTTTTCCTATGTGAGTTGCTATTGGTTTGACCCTGGTTTTGATTATGGTTGGGGTTCCCATGTCTGTTGCTTGGGGGGTTGTTGTTGATTTTTGCCCCCCCTGTCAAGTGTCTCCCTTTGGTTTTCTCTTAGATATTTTCTTAGCATCATTAGGAGGGTTAAATTTATTCACTTGGTCATAATATGGCTGTTGTTGAGTGAGGGAGGGTTTCACTAGATTAACCCTCACATTTATTTTTGTTGGCAGGTTATTTTGTTGTTGTGCAGGAAACGAAAAATATTAATTTTCTTGTCCTTGACTGACATATGGGTTTTGGGAATTGGAAATTTCTTCTGCATCGATAGATGGGCATTGGTTTCCCTAAAGGGGTTGCTGTGGGCCTCCATGGAGGGGCTAATATTGGTTAACCCTACTAACTGTATTCGGTATTGGCATGGGCTGACCAGAATAGTATCATGTATGTTGTAGTGGTGGTGCATTTTTCATAACATCAAATGCTTGGATACTGAACAAGTATCCAGGATAATGGTAGGTGTTGCTGGGTTTTTTTTAGGCTGTGGATCCAATCAATCCATCCACAAAGTTGGATGTGCCTGATTTCTCTAGTTCAAAAGAATGTAGGCAGGGGGAATTTGGAAGAACATGATAAATATATCCATACTGTGTGTATATAAGCTCTATTTGTTGAGCTTTACTAATGGCCTCTTCCTCATTTTGTGGGTTTGAATTTAACACACATTTAGAGATTTATAATGTAATAGATCTTAGATGCATATTGAGGAGGAGTATTGCTTCCACATTAGCTTTACAAAATCTCCTTCATTTTCCCCATTCATGGACATGGTATGATATGTGTATAGAAATTGTATGTTTAAAATGAGTAAGGAGTTCCAAGCTTGAGTCCTATCAGACCGGGAACTTAAAAAATGTGAGGGAAGAAGCAACTATGGAACCAAAGTTTTCATGCGTCCTAGAGGGTTTACCTATGTTCCATTTCTTCGTGGCACCCATAAGGGTGTGTTGAAACAAACATAGATGAGTAGTATATTTTGTGATTCTATTAGAGGAACACCATAGGTGAAAGGTCATGACATGGTTTCCAGGATATTTTCCTTTTTTACCTTCTAATTTTGGAACATCCTAAGGTAATTTGGTATGAATGGGTGGCCAATTGGGGCCACGTGTGATAGGGTCATTAGTTAACTAGCTTAAATCGGGTAGATTTAAGGAAGGTAAAAATGGGACCTGAAATTTATTTGCCATTGCAAAACGATTTTGAAAATATATATGTAAAGGGATCCCCTATGGGGAAGTGTGTAGAGAACTACCCTGATGGTTTTCTCATGGACTTTTTTGAGGAGTGGTATGTGGGCTTCCCAAAGGGGTGGTGTGTGGGGACCCTTGCGGGGTTGTGAAAGGTGTGATTTGATGGGGAGGGGTCTCAAGCAAAGTTGCAACGATAAATGAATATCATATAACAGTGTTTGCGTGACGTCCTCTACTCCTAAATGGCAGGAGGATCGACACACGTCCCGGTAATGGGTGGAGGTTTAAAAAAATATAAATTGATGGGGAGCTATGGGGTACCCTATGGTGTCGAGTAGCACGTGTGTTACTTTATGTGTTTGTGGGAAGGGGATAATAGCAATGCAATAAAATCACATACATAAAACAAAGATAAAATACAAATGATTACTTTATTTTTTTAAAATTAAGCTATATGATCAATCAAACAAAAAATGGTTTTTTTTAGTTGTTGTGTATCATAAAAAATCCCATGTAGACCTAATCATCCTTACCAATCTCAAATTAATTGGGCCTTGTGAATATGCCTTCTGATGGGTACTGGGGAAACGTCTTGAAATAACTGGTGATGCTTTCCAACAACTGAAGAATCGACCAAGGTAATGGATGAGGTTTTAGTGCTTCCTACACCTCCACCTATAGGGAAAGCATTCCTAATATTTTTGCCACTAAAGTATCTTCATCCCACATGATAATTTGAGTCTTTAGCTTCTTTGTATTCAGTTACCAGTACCGATGTTATGAAACCAGCTCACAAAATAGAAGAAAATATAGATCAATAACTTTAAATTATCCAATTCAAGGGGAAAACTCATTTAGAATACATAAATAAATAATTATTAGATTATTCAAATGAAAAAACCTAATTTCTCTGTATAGGAGTCTAATGGTTCACAATATAATCAAGCCTACATAACAATAATAATGTAAGGGAACAAAAATAACAACAATGGACTTCTATGGGGCATAATAATAACAATATTGGGATTACATGGGCACAAGAATAACAATAAAGGGGCTACACTAACAATAACAGTACGGGGCTACACTAGTATTATAGGGACCGAACATGCCCCTCTCCTTCAATTTTTTTTTTTCCATAATGCTTGAGTAGTTTTGGATGCTTTGTATAAAATTCTCATCCTCCCATGTGGAATATTCAATAGGTAAGTTCTTCCACCTGATGAGATACTCTGAAATTGATCAATTTTGTAGCTGTCAAGTTCTTGTTTCCATGAATTATTCAGGTACCAATATGGTTTTTCCTTCCTTGTCAAGTTCTATAAATATTTTTTAAACTGTGAGCTTGTCACCTATGACCTTCTTTAAGCATGAAACATGGAAAACTGGGTGCACTTGCGAAGATGCAGGAAGCTCCAATTTGTATGCCATAGTACTAGTCTTTTGCAACACCATGTAAGGAACTTAGTACTTTGGAAATAATTTATTATCCTTCTTAGCTTGTTTGAGGGACATTTGTTTTTATGGTTGTAGTAAAAAAAATACCCAGTCGCCTACATCAAAACTTATTTCACTATGATGTTCATATGCATGTTGTTTCATTCGACTTTGCACCAAAGTGAGGTTATCCTTTAAGAGTTGGAGGAATTTTTTGATGCTCGATGTGATATTCCACTGCTTGAACCTTATAATTTTCTCTTATATATTTTGTGAATGACGATGGATGATATCCATAAAGTTCCATAAATGGGGTCATTTTTTTTGTAGTATGGAAGGAAGTTTTATACTGCCATTCAGCCAGAGGTAACCACTTGACCAATTGTGTTTTTTTATCAGATACAAAGAAAAAAATATATCCTTCCAAACAATTTTTCACTATCTCAATTTTCCCATCAGATTGAGGATGATAAGATGAGCTATGAGCTAGTTGAGTAACTAGATAATAAAATAATTATGTCCGAAAATTTATAGTGAAAATGCGGTCTCCGTTGCTTACAATAATATTTGGGTTTCCATGTAGCTTTTGAATTGTTTCCATAAAAGTAAAAATTTTACTTCCTTTAAATATAAGAGATAATGCACAAAAGAGTGCATAATTGGTAAGTCTATCAACTACCACAGAAATTACACTCTTTCCTTCAAACTTGGGTAAACCTGTGATAAAATCCTTTGAAACCTCCTCCAAATTTTGACTTGGAATGGATAAAGCTTGTAACATACCTAGGGTCTTAATTGTCTCAATTTTTTTTTTTTGGAAGACCAAACATTCCGCGAAAAACATTTGAATATCATATTTAAGGCCATCAAAAAAAAAAAAATTGACCCTGTGGTAAGTGTTAATGTCGATGAGTCCCCTCTGATTAAATGTACTCTCTCAATTTCAGTTGATAAGGTCCTAGGTCAAATTGTTATAGTTTCAAATATAATTTACAAATAAATTTTTATCATTGGTCAGTGTCTAGGCATTATTACTACTCCCTCCATCTTCAATGTCATAAAATACCATCATGATCATGTCATCACTCCTTGTGATATGGCATAAAAAGAGTGTCTTTTTCATCAAATTATAATCATGCTATTGGATTGAGGGGTCCTGGCTCAAGTTTAAATTTATTGTGCAAACGACAAACCCTCCAACTACCGGCCCTTTCGGTAATGACCTACTTGCACATATCAAAGTCTGACATGAAGCAGTATGGGGGGGTGTTGGAACCAAGTTTATGCACCCTAAGGAAGAATTTGATGTGGTGGCCCTAAATAGACTTATAATAGAGATTATCACAAATAATATGAAGATGCGTGCAAAAACAGAATAATAGACTAACAGATCAACTTCATTGTAGATAATTCCAACATGCAGTATATTGTAATATTCCAAAATATGAAAAGTAGTAATATGGAACATTAAAATGGAAATAGCAGTGAATACCATTACACCAAGATGTGAGACAATTATAGAGACATTTTATTATGCAAATCAGAAGCAAATAAGTACAATTTATTGAGGCAAAAATCAAACAAGATATGCAAACAAGCCTCCAATGAACAAACACTCCCAAATGTGAGATGTTTTTGCTATACAAAATGTCAGAGAACTAGTACAGTGCAGTCCCAGTGAGTATAACTAATTTTTGGAAATAAAATAATATATATCTCTTGATATATGGCTCAATAAATGATGGGAATAGAGATCTAGTCTCCCAAGCACCTTTCCAAGACAACCCAGAAAGGGTTTCTGGAAATACACAAGATACAAAAATGGTGAACAACATCCCTAGGGCTGAAGAATCACTGCAAATGAATAACTGGAAGGAGGTTAATGAAATGGTGTATAAATTTATGGAAACCCCTCCCAATAGACTTCCCAAATGAAAGGCTTCTCCCTTCACTGGAAATCTGACTCACTAAATGAGACACTGAACCCTCCACTGCAGCTGCACAATAGAATAGTGTAGTCTATGAGGAAAATTGCATTGTAGGGGATGGTAGCATCTTGGCCTGATGCCAAATGATCAAATAATGCTCAAGAACCTCCCTGGCTAGCCTCTCAGTGGAGAGGTTTCTCCCTCCATTGAAAACAATCTCAGAAAGTGGCCCTGTCAATCCTCCACTTCTTCTTCCCTGCAAAACAACACAAATTTGAACAAGTGTAATATTCCCAAATGCGAAAAGAAAGAATATAGTGCATAAACATGGAAATAGAAGTGAATAAATCAATATACCATTTTATGCGAAAAATGTACAACCATATTATTAAAAATATCAGCAAATAATAGGCACAATATCTTGAGGATCAAGTCACTCAAGCAATACAAAACAAGCCCCTACTAAGCAAATATGTCAATACATGAGAAATAGCTACCATACAAATGCCATGAGCTTAGACAACATAGTTTTAGGGCAAAAAATGCTACAAAAATGACATAACAATGTAGATCTGTTGTTATATAGCTCAAATTTTTGGGGCTAGAGATCTATACTCTCAAACACATTTCCAAGACAACTCGGGAAGGGCTTCCTGAAATACAAAAAAATGTAGAAGATATAAAGATGGCCCTAGGGCTGAATAATATCTGCAACTGGATAGATGATAGGAGGTGGCTGATCTGATCTAGAAATGTATGAAAAACACCTCCTATAGATTTTCCAAATGAGAGGCTGATCCCCTCACTAAAAATCTATCTTCCCCAACTAGGGCTCCAAACTCTCTACTGCAACTGCACACTGAAATAATGCCATTTCTTAATAAAATTGTGCTATAACTAATAGCAGTACCTTATCTTGATGCTGTATGATGAAATGAGGCCCAAGGGTTCTCTTTTTCAGCCACCTAGTGCAAGGAAACTTTCCTCCAACTGAAATTAAGAAAGGAAATGACCCAAATCAACTCTCCTCTGCTACACCCTACAACACAACACAATACTTTGCAGAAATTGCGTTGTAAAACAAAGATGGAGGTTAGCCTAATGCTAGATAGTGGAAAATGTAATGAAATACTCTTCCAAGAGGCCTCTCAAGGAAAGAGGTGGGATTCCCGACCAGGAACACCCTGTGCTAAACAACACTTGCAAACTTAGCTAAACAACTGAAGAGAGAAATAAGTATAAACAGACCAGATAAAAAATAATAATCTAAAACATGAATGAATATGGCTGCCATCCTCTTCCTTATATAAGTTGTGAGCTTCCTAACCCTAGGCCCCACTCATTTAATTCACTACTTCCATGCAAATAGTCTCCAACCCAAATTGTGTTGTCCCTCATTGAATGCAACTTCTTCATAACAACATTGTTGATTTGGTCAAAGTTGACTCGGTATTCATGCTCCAGCCCCTTTTCACACCTAAGGGTCTTCAATCCAGCTTTTTAGATGACCTCCATTTACACTAGGAGTGTCTTTATTCTTACTAAGGAGATTTATGGGTCTCTATACCCTCTTATTCCTCCAAATAAGAAAAAAAACAAAATTTTAATATTCCAATTAGTTGTATGCTAATTTAGGAATATTACAATCCTCCCTCCCAAATGTTTCTTGTCCCCAAGAAACTGCAAGGATAGAATTGAATATCCTCTCCTCTTCCTCCCGTAGCATCCTCATATGATAAATTCCTCCAATGACCAAGTTTTTGTCTCATTAATAAGTCTCCAAGTTGCTCCTCCCAAGTGTACAAGCTAGCCTTTAGTGACAAACCCAAATGAATCTCATCATGAAGAAGTGGGATATCCATGGAGGAAACTATATGTGGTCTAGAGGCCTTCTTGAGGCATGGGATCAAAAATTATTGGGAATATTTCTTCCCATGTGAAGCTCCAAGCCCCAAGATATAATCTACACAAAGTGAGTCACCCTCTAAATGGTAACTCGTGAAATAATTCTTCCAACTTTGGCTCATGTAATGTAAGTGGGCTGCATAACTGAACATGATAGAAAAAATGGCCTACCCCATGTTGTCTCTCCCTCCACTTATGAAAAGTGTAGAGTTGCTGCTGATATTGGGTTGCAATAGTGTTTCCCTCAAGGGACAAAAGGACAACTGGATCTCCAAAGATCCCTTCTCTAGTCTCATGAATCTTGCTTGCCCAAACCAATTCATATACAATGAATAGGATATCATCAAAATATGGAATCCAAATGAGAAAGATGTTGAAGGTTTCATGTAGTGCTGGTATGAACCAACAATTTCCCAAGTTCTCACAACGCAGTTTTACTAACTGCAGTTTCAGAACATGATGTGGCAGGTTGTCTCCCAAAAAATTGCTAGTTGTGCATGTCATCTCATCTACTAGTAAATAGTAAATGGAATTATGTATCAAATGAGCATACAAATAATAGTATAATACTTTCCCAAATCCATACAAGAGATTGCTATCCCCATCATTGATGTTGGCCCTAAAATGACCATGAAGCCCAAATAGAGGCTTGCCCTCTTGTGGAGCAATGCACTGTATAGAAATGGTAAGAGAATGAAAATACTGTGTTAGATAATAAATAAGTGAAAAAACACAATTATTACCATGTACTGAGGGTAGGTTGATAATAATATCCATGAATGAGCCCTCCATAGTGGTATGACATGTCTCCATGAAAAGGAAAGAACCATTTGCTGCATGAAAAACCTTCTTCTTATGCTTGGAGATCCAAGTCAAGAAGATCATGTCATGGTAATAGATGTCTCCATCCACTACTCCATCACTCTCATCTCCTATTTTTCCATCAAGTGCATCATATGTGAAGTGATCCTGGGAACACTCCATCAAAAAATCCAAGCCCCCAAGTGATAGTGCTATTGGCCTTTGTAATAAGGCTCCTGTCATCTCATAGCTCCATTATTCGACATGCCAAATGCCAAATTCATCTACCATAATGCTGCTATATATGGGAGATTTCTTCCAAGGGTGAATTACCTCGTGATCCTTCAAAACTAATGAGTAGACCCTTTTCACCATGATTATGCCACCATCATCTACTCCTGCAAGATCATGCAAGGGATGGGAGAAAATCAGCCCATACTCTCCAAGAGTATCCAAAGCCACAACAACCCTTGTTGCCTCCTTATCTCACCGTCATACAAGTCATGGAGTAACATCAGGAGATTGACTTGTAGAATTCCCCATACAACCAAATATTTTGTTTCCATAACATATGGGTTCCATGCAATGCCTCAATCCATAACATACCTTTTGACAAAGGATATGTCACATGATGGCCAAACTATTTCAAGAGTAGCCAACATAGCCTTGCCTCCTGTTGCCCTATGTCATAGATCTGAAAATGGCTTTCTAGCCTCTTTCTCATCAACATCACCCAACCAACCAATGGTGACTGTCTACTATCATGCTCCCAATGGGTATTTCTCCAATGGAGAATACCGTCCTCCCAAATCATATTTCTATATTTGTACTTCATGGGATGTTGAATTACATCCTCCTAGAGATATCTAAATGAAGACCACTCATCAATGACCAAATTGACCCCATAAGGATCCAAATAAGATATAGGAAAAAACTTCTCATCAAGATGTGAAGTGCTCATCAAAAAGTATCCATCATAATAATGGAAGATGTCATCCATCATAAGATGTTCTCCATCAATCATCTACCTACCAATGTCACACAAGTATAATGGTCATCAGAATGCCCCAATAATAGTTGGGTCCCCAACTCATCACTGTTTCTCAATGACAGCGCTGTTGATATCCATGATGGTGCATCTGCTGTCTCATGATCATGCACAATGTTGAACATACAATTCTGCATTGGATTACCTAGGATAATATTCATCCTATCCCCCAGAATTCTACACTCCAGCCCCAAGAGTTGTGTGCAACTCAAAAATGATATACTAGGATGAATATATATCTCCTCCTTAAAAAAATCAAGGTCCCTCATCACAGTGATAGTTTGCTGCTCCAAATCAGCAATGTGCTTTGACCCTAGTTCATGCATTTGCCCTGATAGCATGTTCCCAAAATCCTCCATATGATGTGCTGAAATAATAGGAAATGGAAATATGTGCATACCTTGGTAAAGCTTGGGAACATCTTGTACTGCTACAAGGGTTCCTTCCTCTGGTGTGATGACTTCCCCAACTACTGGTGATGATGGCTGCTCTTCTATGGTTTCACCAGTGCTGGTATAAGTCTCCTCCTCATCATGCATCTCCAGAATAGTGCATGGGAATCTATATTTCAAGAGATCAAGACCACTTTGCAAAGATGCAAGTGTCCCTTCTCTTGATGTAAGTCATCCTGCAACAAGTGGTGGTGGAAGTTTCTCTTCCTCTATTTTTCTTCTATCAAACTTCTTGATAAACCTTTGAGTAAAATTTGCATATGCAATCACTTGTGCATGACTCAAATGGTCGAACCACCCAATGTTTGCTTCACCCTCAAGGTGCAGAATTGCAATCTCAACAGCTTCTCTTTATACTATTGGATGTAGCAAGAATAATGAATCTAACTTCATTCCCCAAGCTCTTTATATGCATGTGGATGATCCATCAAATGTAGACAAGAGAAATCTATTGCTGCAAGGTCTTCTTTCTTCTTTGAGCTAAATGAACTATGGAAGAGTTAGATTCTCCTTGAAAGCCCTTGTTTGAGATTTGTATTCTACAAGATACTCACTTACAATCTCATGATCTAAGTGTCATCCATCTCCATGCCTTTTGTCTTCTTCTTCAAAATAAAAGGGCACAATGCATTTCTTTGGAGCTCTATGCAATACCGACTCTTTCTTATGCTGATAGGAAATACATGGGCCCTCCTCATCTTGAAACCCTAGTGTGGTTTCAATGCCTTTCTCCATTTTTCTTTGCTTGAACTCCTTGGTGAGGTCCCTTGTAGATCTGAAAAGAGATGAGATAAAACTCATTCTTTCCATCCTTCTGATCTCTTTCTCCTTCTTCTTATTCTCCTGATAGCATAATGGCTGAGATCCACAGGCTGAGCCAAGATTATGCTCTGATACCACTGTAATATTCCCAAATGAGAAAAGAAAGAATATAGTGCATAAACATGAAAATAGTAGTGAATAAATCAATATACCATTATATGAGAGAAATTTATATCCATCTTATTAAACATATCAGCAAAAAATAATCACAATATCTTGAGGATCAAGTCACTCAAGCAATACAAAACAAGCCCCTACTAAGAAAATATGTAAATACATGAGAAATAGCTATCATAAAAATGCCATGAGCTTAGAAAACACAATTTTAGGGCATAAATTTCTATATAAATGATATAAAAATGTAGATCTGCTATTATATAGCTCAAAGGTTTTGGGGCTAGAGATCTATGCTCCCAAACACATTTCCAAAACAACCCGGGAAGAGCTTCCTGAAACACACAAAAATTCAAAAGATATAAATATGGCCCTAGGGCTGAATAATCTCTACAACTGGATAGATGATAGGAGGTGGCTGATCTGATCTGGAAATGTATTAAAAAATCCTCCTATAGATTTTCCAAATGAGAGGCCAATCCCCTCACTGAAAATCTATCTTCCCCAACTAGGGCTCCAAACCCTCTACTGTAACTGTACACTGAAATAACAAAGTTTCAAAAAAATGCACTGTAACTGATAGCAATACCTTAGCCTAATGCTAGATGATGAAATGAGGCTCAAGGGTCCTCTTTGTCGCCCTCCCAATGGAAGGAAACTTTCCTCCAACTGAAATTAAGCAAGGAAATGACCCAAATCAAATCTCCACCATTGCACCCTACAACACAACACAATACTCTACAGAAACTGCACTGTACAACAAATATGGAGCTTGGCCTGATGTCAGATAGTGGAAAATGTAGTGCAATACACTTCCAAGAGGCCTCTCAAGGAAAGAGGTGGGATTCCCGACCAGGAACACCCTGTGCTAAACAACACTTGCAATATTAGCTAAACAACCAAAGAGAGAAATAAGTCTAAATAGAACAAATACAAAATAATAATGTAAAACATGAATGAATATGGTTTCCATCCTCTTCCTTATATAAGTTGTGAGCTTCCTAACCCTAGGCTCCACTCATTTAAGTCACTACTTCCATGCAAAGAGTCTCCAACCCAAACTGCGTTGTGTCTCATTGAATGCCACTTCTTCATAACAATGTTGTTGACTTGGTCAAACTTGACTAAGTCTTCATGCTCCAGCCCCTTTTCACACCTAAGGGTCTTCAATCCAGATTTGTAGATGACCTCCATTCACACTAGGAGTGTCTTTATTCCTACTAAGGAGATTTATGGGTCTCCATACCCTCTTATTCCTCCAAATAAGAAACAAAGAAAAATTTTAATATTCCAATTATTTGTATGCTAATTTAGGAATATTACAAAGAGATTTCACTGTAGATGATGGTTGAAGCTTGGCCTGATGTCGAAATGTGGAAATGAAACTCAATAAACCTCTCCTATGTGGGCACTCGAAGTCCCTTGAGGATGAGGGTGGGATTCCTGCTTGGGAACACCCTTGTGCTAAAAAACACAACAGACTCTGCTAAATAGTTGAAGCATGCAAGAAATCATAAAAGACCAAAACATAAACAATAATCAGCATGCCTTCTATGGCTGCCTTCCCCTCCTTATTTGCATTGTGAGCCTTCTGATGTTGGGCCCCACTCATTAAAGCCACTACTCTCATGGAGACTTCTTCCCATTAACATTGCGTTGTCCCTCATTAACTATGCACTCCCTCCATACCAACACTGTTGATTTGGTCAAACTTGAACCCATACACATGCTTCAACCTTTATTCATACATGAGGGTGCTTTATCCAACTACTAAGATGATCCTCATTCATATTAGGAGTGATTTTATTCCTACTAAGGATATGTATGGGTCTCCCTACCCTATTATTCATCTATCTAAGTGGAAAAAGAAAAATTTAATATTCTAACTAGCTAAAAGATAATTTGGAATATTACAATCCCCCCCTCCAAAATGTTGCTTGTCCTCAAACAACTGTAAGGGTGAGTGTGGGAAAACTTCTCCTCCTCCCCTGGTGGCACCTACATATGATAAGCTCCTCCACTGAACCAAGTGTCCTCCAGTCAATATATCCTAGAGATTCTCCTCCCAAGTGCTCAAGTTAGCAAAATGGCTCACATAATAAGGAAATAAGAGATCTACTGCAGCAACCATACACTGTCCAGTGTTCTCCCTGAAGCATGAGGCATAAGTAGTGTGGGAGATCTCATTCCCAATGGGAAACTCCAGTACATTTTCCATCCCTCCAATCATGCCAACAAAAATGATATAAGCATCATCAACATATGGGATCAAAATCAAGGATACACTAGCTGCCATATGAAATAATGGAGGATGATAATAGTCCCTCAAGTGGAACCAGTGTAGTTCTGCTCCTAGCTGCCTCAAAAAATGGTATGGTGAGTGGCTTTCCAACCACTTTCTTGCTCCCACTATCCCCTCACATGCCTGGAGAAAGTGACTGATGTGTGGTGTCAACTGAGTACACCCCGAGTCAGATATCATCTCCCCAAAACCTACTAGGGAGTGGTCATTCCCATCACTGATTGTAGCCCCAAGTAGACCATGAAGTCTAAAGGAAAGAGTGCCCCATTTTGGAGAAATGGACTATAAATTAATGACAAAGGAATACGATTACTCGGCTAGCTGATCATTATGCACATAAGCACAATCCTTACCATGTACCTTGAGCAAGGTGGTGAAGTGGTTCATCGATGAGCCTTCCCCTATCTCCATCGGAAAGGGAAGTGGCTGTGAAAACCCTGCAAGGGGGTTGTGTTCCTCCTCAATATCCAAATAAAATCATACACCTTTGGATATGTTGGTGCACCTCCTCTTTGATACCTTCCCAAGAAAATCCCTCCATGATGGTTTGATATTCCCCATGAAATCTATGTGACCAGAGAGGAAAGCTTCATATGTTGCATGTAGAAGCTTCTCATTAAGCTTAGAGGATCTAGTCAAGAAAACCCTATTCTGATAATAGATGACTCCATATATCACTGCATACCTCTCATCTGTCAACTAACCATCAAGTACTCTGCATGTTAAGAGATCCTTCGAATATTCCACCAACAGCTGGGATTTCAAATAAGAATATACACCTAATGATAACGTTGTTGGTCTGTGTGGTAAAGCACCTGTCATGTTGCTTCCCTCCTCTTTCACATGTCCTATGCCAAATTCATATGCCGAGATGCTACTATCCTGCCTCTATTGCCTCTCTTGTAGCTATTCCTGATCTAGTAGGGGCTGAATTTTATGGAGGTTAGCCTTCACTAGGAAGCTATCGACCATCCAAAACTTCCTGAGTTTGGCCAATGTATGCATGAGTGCCCACAAACCTCTACCATATATGGAATATTCCTCCATATGGGGAAGTATTTTCAGATTTTCCACAACAATGGAGTAGCCTCCTTGCACCATGATGGTGCCATCATCCATCCTTGAAAAATCTCTTCTCAGCACAAGTTGCTAGGTGAGAGTTGGTAGTATTGATACTGAGAGAATGTGTCCCTCCTCCTTCAGCCTACCAAGGACTCTCTGCACTGTGCCAAGTCCTCCCAAGGTTCTCACCTCATTTGGATTTATGAGTGGTGCAACTTGTGGTGAGAACTCTTTGGTCAATTCCCGGTCTGGGGGCCTCCCTGGTGGAATGTATCTAAATAGTATTGTATCATGGGCCAAGGTCAACTGCATAACTAAATTTATTGTTGGGTCCTTGACTCCACTGTGAAAATCAGGTTCTATCTTATATGAAGAAGCTATATGAGAGGGATAATTGTGCATGCCCCTGATCATTTAATGCTTACCACTCTTCTTATCTATTCATTCCATCTGCAAAGTCTCCCAATCTGTGGTGACCTTCCCCAAGGTAATGAACCACTACACACCCAATATCACATTGGTGTTAGGAATATCAACCACAAAGAAGTGACCAGTCAAGGTGTATGTTCCCATGGTGAAAAATAATGCCGAAACATACCTCATGCACTGCATGGTTCTAGATCCTGGGACCAAAACTGAAAATCCCTCAAAATCATCAGTGGGTATTTCTCTCCTCTGCACTAACTGAGCATCAATAAAGTTGTGGGTAGCCCCACTATCAATCAACATTGATACCCTTTGATCCTGAATGGTACCTAGGAATCTCAAAGTCATATACTTGGGTACTCCCTGCAAAGATACAAGTGCCCCTCCAACTGGAGCAAATTCCTCATTCCCACCTCCTGGTGGTAGTGGATCCTCTCCTGCTATCCCAGCATTGCGGCCTCCTTCGGGTTCCTCTTCTTACTTATATTCAATATCAGATAACATCTTTATATAGTGTGCCTTCCTTGCTGCACATTGATGTCCTGGTGCCCATGGTTCTTGGAATGTGAAGCAAAGCTTCCCTCTTCTCAAGTCTCTTCGGACATCATCACTAAGGGATCCCTTGTTCTGGTTCTCCTTTGAAGGATGACCCTTCACATATTTCCCCTTCTACTAGAAGGGTGGCCTTGGCTGAAATGGAGCCTTTGCCTTTAGCAAGGCATCTTGCAAATATCTTTCCCTTTAAATAACATCTTGAAGGGTGGTTGGTTTAGTATATTTAAGCAACCCATGTAGAGGCTCTGCTAGCCCATCAATGAACATATAGACCTCATAGCCATAGATAAATTAGAAACCATGACATAAATTTTTAAAAACTCTAAAATATAGGTCTCTAGATTACCTGACTTCTTGAGCTTGGATAGCTCAATAAAATGTGCCTCTGGGTCTCTTTGATAAAACCTCTCTACTAACTTCTGGGTGAACTCTGAATAAATAGTCACATTGGCATGCCCCAATGTAGAAAGACCATGAAACCACAAATCATGTGCCTCACCTTAAAGGTGCAGCGCTGCTATTTTGATGGCCTTTATCTCTGATACTTGATTCAACTGGAAGTATATGTCTAGCTTGTCCACCCAAGACTTAGCTATGCAGTTGGATGATCCATCAAAATCAGGCAAAAAGAATCTACCCATGGTCTGTTGGAGATCATTGTTCTATGTGAATCCGCTATATCAGGGTCTCCTATTGTCCTTGATCTGAAAAAACACCTGAAAGCTTAGATTAGCTTTGAATATCTAAGATTGAGACTCATACTCTATGAAATAATATTCAAGAGTTTCTTGCTCTTGGGATCCTCCATTTCCCACTACTAAAAATGTAGGCATAGTGGAGTGTTGGGAAACTTGTTGCCTCACTGGTTGATCATACTAGTGATGTGAAATTCCGGAGCCCTCTCCATGTAGAAAAAATTTATGGGATTCTTTGTGTCTATCCATCCTCGTCTCCTTGATTTCCCAGCAAATATCTTGCATGGTTTGAAGAAGAAGTTTAGGAAACTCCTTTTCATCATCTTCTCCTGGTATGGTAGTTTTTCCCTTGTCTTCTTTATTGTTTGTATAATCATGTCTCCAGTTTCTATTGAGGTACCTCCTCTCCCTTTATGTGAGAGGTTCTCCTTCTTCTTATGACATAATGGTTGAAATACACAGGCTGAGCCAATATTATGCTCTGATACCACAGTAATATTCCAAAATAGGAAAAGCAGTAATATGGAACATAAAAATGGAAATAGCAGTGAATATCATTACACCAAGATGTGAGACAATTATAGAGCCATTTTATTACGCAAATCAGCAGCAAATAAGTACAATATACTGAGGTACAAATCAAACAAGATATGAAAACAAGCCTCCAATGAACAAACACTCCAAAATGTGAGATGTTGTTGTTATACAAAATTCCAGAGAACTAGTACAATGTAGTCCCAGTGAGTATAGATGTTGCTATGAAATAAAATAATATAGATCTCCTGATATATGTCTCAAGAAATGTTTGGAATAGATATCTAGGCTCCCAAGCACCTTTCCAAGACAACCCAGAAAGGGTTTCTGGAAATACACAAGATACAAAAATGGTGAACCACCTCCCTAGGGTTGAGGAATCACTGCAGCTAAATAACTGGAAGGATTTGGTTGAAATAATGTAGAAATGTATGGAAAACACTCCCAATAGACTTCCCAAATAAAAGGTTTCTCCCTTCACTGGAAATATAACTCATCAAATGAGACATTGAACCCTCCACTGTAGCTGCACAATAGAATAACGTAGTCTATGAGGAAAACTGCACTGAAGGGGATGGTAGCAGCTTTCCCTAATGCAAAATGATCAAATAATGCTCAAGGACCTCCCTTGCTAGCCTCCTAGTGGAGAGGCTGCTCCCTCCACTGAAAACAAGCTCATAAAATGGCCCTGTAAATCCTCCACTGCCTCTGCCCTGCAAAACAACACAAACCTAGAAGGGACTACACTGTAGATGATGGCTGAAGCTTGGAATTATGCCGGAATGTGGAAATGCAGCTCATAAAACCTCTCCTGAGTGGGAACTCAAATTCCCCCAAGGATGAGGGTGTGATTTCCGCTCGGGAACACCCTTATCTAAATAGCATAACATACTTCGCTAAACAGTTGAAGTGTGCAAGAAGGCATAAAAGACCAAAACATAAACAATAATCATCATGCCTTCTATGGTTGCCTTCCCCTCCTTATATTCATTGTGAGCCTTCTCACCTTGGGCCCCAATCATTAAAGCCACTACTCTCATGGATACTTCCTCCCATTAACAATGTGTTGTCCCTCATTAGCTATCCACTCCCTCCATACCAATGTTGTTTATTTGGTCAAACTTGACCCCATCCACATGCTTTAACCTCTATTCATACATGAGGGTGCTTTATCCAGCTACTAAGATGATCCTCATTCATATTAGGAGTGATTTTATTCATAATAAGGAGATTTATGGATCTCCCTACCCTCTTATTCATTTATCTAAGTGGAAAAAGACAAATTTAATATTCCAACTAGCTAAAAGCTAATTTGGAATATTACATATATATATATATATATCTGTGTGTGTGTGTGTATTCACACACTGTAAACAGATACAATTAAGCAAATCTATTCATCAGCAATGTACTTCACACATAACGGACTTTACTCAATTGCATAGACACATTCAATCATAAATAGAGGTAAATGTAACATATCACAAAACCAATTCTGACCTCAAAGCAATTGAAAAAATAGATTCGTAGTTAATCAAATACATAACACATCAAGAAAATAACACATTCAGTTCATCAAAATAGTCTTTTGTATTAATAGATTTAACAATTCTAGTACATTGAGAATTCCCTTATAATTTCCCTTTCCACGCACACAATCAATATAGTCTGCACACGGCCAGGACTAAGGTCTCTACACACACAGGCAGCAGGAGCCTTTCTACCTGAAAACCTAGACTTATATCAAACCCTTACAAAATTTTCATCATCAAACATAAGAATCATATCTATTTTATTGACTCAATCTATATATATTTATACTAATCTTAGCGCGTAGATACTATGGTCTCAAACCATGGTTTGAGACTCATAGTTTTCCCTTAAAACCCATTTACATGAAATAGGGAATTTTACTTGCCCCAAATCCCCTTTGACTCTTCCACGTTGCGCGCACACCGAAATATATACAAACCATAACAAAAAAGTTACCCCAAAAGACCCCACTCCAAAAGGCCCCCAACACAAACTCGTGACTCGTCCCAAGTCATTGTGGGGTGGGTTTCTTCATATTTTCCTTGAGCATGGTGACAGAGGTCTTTAGTGTCAAGACCTTTTCAATGCCCTGCGCAACAACTCCCTGCACTTCATTCACAAGTTTTTTAGTTGTTTGCCCTTGAGTTTCTAGAATGATGCCGCCTCAGGTCTGTTGAAGGTTCTTTAGTGCGTCATACAATGTCTGTGATAATTGCAGGGCTTCCTCAACCCATGGTTGCATCCGTGCTTCTAATAGCTACTCACGGGGATGCAAGTCCTATATCTATGTTTGAATAGCCCAACCCTCCTAAAGACGGGCAAGGCACTGTGCGACCACCAATGTGGGCATCGTCATCCTGATATCTGCGAACTGTTTCTCTTTCATGTGCAACTCATTGCGCAACTATTGCACCATTGGGCCATTTTGAAATAAACTCCAGACACCCATTGCTTCATCTAACAATTGTTTTCACTCTATTACTGCAATTGATATACTATCTTTCACTGCCTTGATTTCTGCAGAACATTGTGCTCAGACTTTTGGTGGGGTCTCGGGCTACAGATTCATCTGCATATCTGCAATTTGTTGTTCAAATTCGGCTCTAACATTCTGCACTTCCTCACGCATTGCCTTCAGTACAACGACCAAACCTTTCAATTTCTTTGCAGGAGTGGTTGAGGGAGGGATTGTTGGCACATAGCTGCATACTTGATCGATTTTGGCTTCCAGGGCGACGCACCAAACCTTAGCTGCGTGACATCGTTCTATGACTGTCTACTGTTTCTACTAAGGTTTGGCTGCTTGCTGCTAAGACTCAATGTCAACGTCATATGCTCAGCCCTCCCTGTACTACAACTTGTCCACAATCATGTTGTAGATCATGTGGAGTTTTCCTGTGGGAAACACAGCTAAGTCAACATGGATTTCACCACATGTTCTGAGTGTCGTGCTTAGTGTTGGTGACTCTAGTCGGATAGCAGGTGCGGGGATCTGGATCAGATAACTATCCCTGGTCGAGGGTAAGACTGTACTAATCGGCTGCACGCTAGTGGAAGGCATGCTCACTTGATGTTGTCTCACTTGTATCAGGATTTCTTGAACCTTCAATTCTTGAATTCCATTATGTACTCCTTCGAGCATAGCTTTGTACTGCACCTCCAGATTTCTCCACATATCTTCAGTTGCATGTGTGACGGTGTTTGCAATCTCAATGAGGTAATCTTCTATCAATGTGAGTTCCTTGGCACCGAATTCTTTGGTCCCATTTCTATTCTTTCACAGACCTCATACAGCTTGAGAGCCATGCTTTGTCTCCTTGGTGGTCTCCGCTGCCGACTCTTCTGCAGTCTGAGCCTCGGCCTCCTTAGGACCTACACCATTATTTTTAGGCGCTGTCTCTTTTTCAAGATGAATGGTCTCGCCAGTTGTGGTCAGCGTGGACTTTGCTCAAGTGTCTTTACATGTTTTTTGCGTGCTTGTTCTAAGCTTAGATGGAGTTTTTGGAATGGAATAGGAGGCACCTTTCATTGTGTGCAACTCCAACCAAGAGGGCAGCCACTCTGTCATGACACGCACTAAATCATCTTCGGTAACCAAATACGACAAATCGTACCTGATGCCCTCAACATCGGCCTTTGCGCGTATATGGATATTATGGAATGTCTCTTTAAATTCTACGATCAACTTATATTTCTCATAAAAGGTTGGGGAAAACCTTGGCTTTGATTGAATTGCCTGGACCACTGCAGCGTAAAAAATGACCCAATTTTTTTTTTCTATGACTCGCATGGGGATTATTGAATTCCAAAGCATGGCATACCGCACTTCTTCACACATGTTGGGCTCAATGTTAGAAAATTTCATTTCTTCTGGCATATTCCAGCCGATGAGCACTATCAGAAACAATAACCATGTGTAATAAAAGTGTTTCTTGTCTTCTTGTGCCTCGCACACATTCTATATAAATTCTTTGTAGAGGTACTGGGCCCAGTTGTATTGCGCGACCTTCTCACACTACCCAACGAGTGCAATGACTTGGGCTATGACTTCCTTCAGTCTGCACTTCCTCATAATTTTTCAGGCTAGGATGAGGGTGCGAAATTGGAAAACAGGGTCATTAATCTCATCAACAACAAATCCGTGATTGTGGCACATAACCTGATAGTCATTCTTGATTTTCTCCACGACCTTCTTTTCCCGGCCTTTGCCTCCAAAATCAGCCATAGGGTCTGTTCCTTGATTAGGAATCCCGGTGACCTAATGGATCAATGCGACATCGATGGGGATGCACTCTCCCAGCCATAAACACATATCATAGATGAGTGTGGGAAACTGATACACACAGATGTCGTTGATTGAGCTGCACCCGAAGTGTGGAATCTGCAACAAATTGAGCAAGCCTACTTTGTGTAGGCCCAACACCCAACACTTTGGCTCAACACGCACTATGTTACCTTCATAAGGAACCTGGCCCAAGTACCTCTTAGGCGCGAGCTCTAGAAATTTTTTTGCATCTTCGAAGTCCTAGTCCTCCATTTTCAACATCAGCACTTTGGCGAACATGTCACCTTCCATTAGTACATTCTATGTTATTAATTTCATGTTGATGTATGCACACACATTTTGAAGGTACTTTGGGACCTTCACCGAAGCTTTGCGTGGTGATACATATGTAGGCAACTGTGAGATAGGGGAGATTTCTACCATATCCTCTTCTTCCATGATTGTCTCAGGAAAATCTACCATCGGCTTCTTCTAGCACTCACCTGCAGTGGAGCACAACTTAGGAGTCTTCTATCTCAGGCATTTTCGAGACCCTGAGGTCTGTCCTTTCTTGGTTTTAGCTAGTGCAAGGGTCTCAGAAGCCTATGTAGCGGGTTTCTCTCTAAGTCTGGTGGCTATCATGCTTGGCAGGATTACGTGGCCTAGACCTCTACGACATAACTACTCCATAAACAAAAGATCAAGACTAGACATAGACAACAAACAAGGGACATAAATCAAAGAGGTCAATTCACAAAAATCACACAGAAGGAAAAGGAACTAATGTGACCCGTTCAGTTATATTTATAGCTTAGGCACATCTCAAATGGTCCCTTGTGCATTGATGGACCTTTGTAAATGATAAAAAGGTTCCAAATATGACATAATTTATGAATTAAATTCAATTTAGAAGCTCCTCGAAATGGTAATAATATTTTCTTGTCTAGATTTACTATTCCAACGGATATATTCTGCCACTTCTGCGACCCAATCAACCCCCACGTGTAGCTACCGTGCACGCATCCACCATCATGTCTGCGCAGATCCAATACTCTGACCATATAGTCATTTTTTGTGCGCAGGGAGAGGGTCATCTCTATAAGGTTTCAATCAGCTTCCATTAACATACCCAAGAATATTTTCTCCATTCAACGTGCCTAGGTGCACTTCACCTCCGTCAGTGATCTTCTTAACAATACATGGTCTAGTGCATCTTAAACTTTCCAGGGTGGCACAAAAACTTCTTGTTATACAACAAGACCAAATCTTCTTCCTTAGAGACCTTCTGTCTGTTTTTCCTATCATGCCATTCCTTTTTGCGCGCCTTCTGTACTTTTTGATCAAAATTTGCAATAAAGTGATCCCCTTCTAGCACAACCAGCTACAACAAGAATTCCTCCATAGTATCTTGTTCTGCCTTGTTTGTGAATGCTACAATGTGCAAACTCAGAACAATGTACTCCGTTAGCATCACAGCTTCTTGCACATACACCATCTTGAATGGTGTATTTCCTATCAACTTCTTGCATGCATTTCTATATGCCCAAAGAACTGCAGGTATCCACACATCCCAATCATTCCGGTTAGCATTGCAAATATTAGTGAGCGCAGTCTCCAATATCCTATTGAAAGATTCTACCGCACCATTCACCTGTGGGTGATATGGAGTGCTCTTCTGATGATGACTCTGAAATTCTTGTGTTAGAGCTTCAATAGTTTCATTCAAAAATTTCTTACCTCGATCACTCATCAAAATCTTAGGGCATCCAAACTGAGTCAATATATTTTCAAAAATGAAGTGCGTAGTTGTGTCTGCACTACAATCCTTCGTCATATTAGCTTCGACCCAATGAGTTACATAGTTTGTCATGGTGATTATGTAACGCACACCTACCTTCTTTCCTGGAGGGTCAATAGGTCAGAAAAAATCTAAGGCCTATTTTTCAAATTCTTGCAACACCATCTATGGTTGCAAGGGCATATCATCTCTGCGTGATGGCCTTCCTTTCCTTTGGCATACATCGCATGCATGACAATGCGCATATGCATCATTGTACAACGTGGGCCACCATAAACCAGCTCGCAGGATGTTTTGCGCAGTGGCTTTTCCTGAATAGTGACCTCTAACAACCCCTCCATGAGCTTCAACTAAAATTTCTCGCCTCTTAAATTCCAATACATATCTTCGCAAGACCTCATCTGCACCCATCTTGTAAAATGACCAACAATGATAGTAAATTCAGCTACATGCGCCACCACCTCTTTCTTCTGTTAAAATGTATACTCCTTGGGTGCACGTCCAGTAGTCAAGAAATGAATGATATAAGGAAAATGACCATCAACCACCTTTATCACAAATAACTGTGGATCTAGTAAACCATCCTCCAAAATAGTCGACTCTTCTCCATTCTCAATGTGTGATAGATGATCTGGCCCAACATTCAGTCTCTTTGGCTTCATAATAACTTCAAAATCATACTCCTAGAACAAAAAAAACCATCTATAGATCTTCCCCCCAACACTGGCTTATTGACCAGGTACTTCAAAGTAGAGTGGTCAGTAAACATCTCGAAATTTCCTCCTAAAAAATAGCAGTATAATTTTTGCAGTGCATAAACCATCACCAATCCTTCTCTCTCTATATTTGAATAATTCTCTTATGCTCTTGATATCTTTCGATTTGCAAATGCAATAGGATGATCGATCTCCCCAGCTCCTGGCTATGCTAAAATAGCTCTAAGCGCAATACAAGGGCATCAACATGCACATGAAATACCTTTGACCAATCTGGAAAGACCAATATGGGGGAAATGACCATCTTCTCCTTCAGTAATTCAAAACTCTTCTCACATTTCATCCCAACAAAATGACACATCCTTCTTGAGCAATTTCTCCATGGGTGTAGTGATCAATGCATAACCTTGAATGAACTTCTAATAATATCTTGTATGCCAAAAAATTGAGTGTAGTTGTTTGACATTAACAAGAACTTCCAGATTAACGATCACTGCGATCATTTTAGGATCTACCATTGACCCTTACTGGAAAAAAATATGACCCGACAATATCCCAAATGGCACACAAAATATTCACTTCTTCAATTAAGTGAGATCTGATACTTCCTACAAGTGTCTAGCATTAGGCGCAGACTTGATACATGCTTTTTCAACAACCAAAACAAATTCCATTCATAAAAGTAGAATTCTATGAACTTATGGATATACTCCTTGAATGCAGCTACTACTATGCGCGAGAAGATAACATGTGCATTCTTTAATCCAAAAGGCATGACTGTATACTTAAACAATCCCCATTATGTTGCAAAGGTTGTCTTACTTCGATCTTATGATGCAATTTTGATATGATGCTATAATGAGAATCCATTTGTAAATGAATAAGCCTCCTGTCCTCCTACATTGTCAACGATCTCATCAGAAAATGGGGTGGGGAACACATCATGTATGCAATCATCATTCAATTTGCATAGGTCCACAAAAATCCTTATTTCTCCTTTTGTCTGCTTATCCTACAGTACCATAAGACTTACCCAATCAAACTCTTATACTGGTTCTATAATGCCTACAACAACCATCTTATCCAAATTTTCGTTAAATTTATGCTTTTACTTGGGGTTCAATATATACGAGCACTGCTTCATAGGTTGCAAATCAGGTTTCAATATGATCTTCATGACCCCAAGCTCTACAATTATCCCTTTCAACTTCGAAAAAATTGTAGGAAACAGGTTCTGATACTCAGTCAACATCTCAACAACCTTTCCCATAGTATCCTCATCCTAATAATATCCAATATTTGCCAACTTTAGTTTCTCTTCTATACCTATGTTCACTTCTTGGATATTTAGAGGCTTTGTGACATCAAGCGACATAATTGAAGGCCCAAAAACTGTACGTTGTCCTTCAAATTCAAGGATTGTGATATTCCTTGGATCTTCTTCAGTTTCTTCCACTGTCAGATTTCTGTAGGCCAGCAAAGCTTTCTCTATATTTGGCTTTTTTGTATCAAAGATGACCTCTTGAATACCTTGCAGCACTTTTAGAGCCAAGCAATAAAACCCACTCTCAAAGTTGAAGGTTAACATGATACTTTCAGTCATTGTAGACTACTCATTGGTTCCCCGACGCAACTCCATTTCCATGTACCAATCAGTAGGCACCTTCCCCAACGTGTGGATGAACATGTGCGCCCATTTTGGTCTCGTCTCTATGCCACATACTTCAGTCCATTTGGCCAAATGTCTACGCTGATCACCTTTTCTGGAATAGATCTCTTCCATTCTTGTAGTTAGAAATTCAAAGTGCAATCTTATCATTCGAGCACATTCTTCCTAGCTGCCCATGTTTACTTTGTGAGTTTCCCACCATCGTGTTGGAGTAGTGTGTTACACTATATCCAATGCATGGAATCTATGTTCTTCTGGAAAAATTCTTTCAAGTCCGGCTAAAAATATTTTCACATTATTTAAACCATTGTAATACGATAATTCTCGTACCTCTGATGATATGCAGTGAAGGGATCTGGTCACTCGATTGCAGCGTAACACAAATACTTCAAGTAGTCAGTTATGCCAGTTCTCCAACTCTTCATATGAATCTGAGAATAAAGAACTATATTTTTCCAAATTAAGCCTTCCATCAGCCGTTGGATTGATCCAATCATCGTCTTGTGCAGTCAGCTTATAGATATGCACCTTCTGTAGGATCTAGAGGAACTGCAACTCTAGTCCATTGTTCTCAAATAACATACTTATCCTCTTCAAATTTATGATACCATCCATATCAATAGCCCAATCTAATATCAACATCGCAGGATAAGGATCAGTGTCATCCACAATTTGTATGACTTCAAAATCTCCAAGCACCTTAACTCTATCAATATCTACTATAACCTGTGAGAGTATTCCTAATGGAATGATTTTTTGTTTATTCACCATGCACAACTAAATAATAGAATACTCCAACTTAGGCTCTCCCATGCACTACCAAGATTTATTAGGTAAGACATTTGTATCAGACTCTAGATCCAGAATGACCTGATCCATCTCATAGGCACCGATATAAGCAATCAAATGCATCTCTCATCCAATTATTCTTTTGTTCTTATATATCTTGTTGACAAATTTTTGTTCCAAATGAGATTGTTCCTTTTCTGCGCAATTATCTATCAATGCTTGAAGATTCTCCACTTCCTTATTGTTGCGCAAAAACTTGATGAAATCTTGTAAGAATGGCTTTATTTCTTCATCTATGCCTGTCACATCCATAGGTCTACTTGATTTTGATGCAGTTTCTTCTACAAACCCATTCTTTTCTTCTACAAAAGTGTCATTTTCGTGCAGTAAATGAAATCCGTCTTTTTTCTCATGTGCACCGCTTCTAGTGACAACATTCATGCTAGTATCATCTTAGCGCAGCTCCACCCTTACCATCTAAGTATTATGTGTCGGAGTCTACATCTTCTTCTCTTGCATATTAGGAATCGAAACTGGATGATATTCAATTACATGATCAAATTTCCTACAATACCTAGAATATTGTCGCACAGGATTTGGATAGTCACATGCATAATGACCAGCATCTCCATAATTGTAGTAGATGATTTTTCATCTTCCTCGACCAACTGATCCTCCGCCCCTTCCTCTTCGTCTAGTATGGAATCCATTGTGCCTAGAAGTGGATTCTAGTGAGGTAGGTTCAACCTCCATTATATACAAATCATCTTTGTCAATCATCAAATAAAAACTTCGACAATGTTTTTCATCATGTCCTAGTGATGAGAAACATATACTAAACAACTTCTTTAGTTCAGGCATATATTTTCCAATCCTTGGACAATAATATGTTGCATGAAGAGCAATATATTGACAAATTGTGCACCATATTGGAGGTGTCCCACTTAGTCCAACCACGCTCTTCGGTGGGCTTGGTCCTCCAGCATGCAAATAATCATTGAACACAGGAAATTGATCCTTATGATGCCCGACAACTTTACATCATATGCACCATACATCTATGCATACCTTATTTCCCTTATCTTTGCACATATTTTGAATCTCCAAATGCATTACTTCTAACTGACTTTGAATATGCTGAGTTCCAATCACAATAGACACCATCGCAGCTTCTAGTTTCATCGCAATTTCTACATCTCAACCTGTGTGGTAATATTCTATTGACTCAAGGGCTAGCACAGATGCATGAGTAGCATAGCAATAAACCATTCCTTATGTTGGTTATCATCAATAGTGAATCCAATGTCTCAGATAGTGCGCTTTAATCTATGATCTGCATCCCATACATATTCATTCACCTACTAGTGAAACTATTTCAATTCCATCACATATTGTGCGTATGACTTTGTCTTCTTGAATTGTTCTTTGAGGGCATCCTTCAGATCATTCATAGTTGCATTAGGGTTTAATGATACATATATTATATGATAGTCCAACGTGTGATCTTGGAAATCAGTGGCTAACTACGCTTTCTTAACATCATAACTATTAAACTGCCTTCTCTCCATACAACATTGGTGAAAAACTAGAATTGTTTTGTATGTTCATTCCCAATACCTCTAAAAGTAGGAAACTTCATCGATGCAACCATATCTGCGACTGGTGGAGGTGGAGGTGGATTGGATGACTTGTGTGATGAGTGTGGAAGGGTAGTGGATGAGATCTGAACTATGGTCAACACTCCCTGATTATTTTGATCTTGTGAGACTTCTTCTTCTTCAGAGTGTGTAGATTCACTAGAGTTATTAGTCTTTAGTTCGTCATCATTATCAGATATACCCTTGAGAGGATTGTAAATAAACCATTCTTCTAGTAGAATGGTGTGGTAAATTCTTCCACTGCGTGTAGTCGGGACTCTTCGAGACATTCACATGATATAAGCACACAGAGAACCTTGTTCACACAATAGAATCTTAATCCACAACTTCAAAGAGCGCAAGAACTTACCTTTGGTACCTTTGAAGAATTTCCTTTCTGCTTCGGAATAAGACATGAATTGATCAATCAAAAACTCAATTACAAATCCTCCCAGAACATGATCGATCCAATGATCTATCGTGAAGGTAATCATATTGTTAGTATTTTCTAATTGTTGTACCAATTCTGGAGTCCACTGAGTGACTGCATCATCCTTCATGTAGGTATTAAATTCGGTCAATCGATACAACCACTCATGCAGCTCAGTCACAAAGAAATCAAAGAATATCTCATGAACTTCTGTGTAGATTTACTTTTGAACCCACTCTTCAGCAGATAATTTAGAGCTTATACTCTCTTGGATCACGAATTCAAGGATTTTTCTATCCAACCAATCTTGCAATTTGTACTGCGTAGGATGCCAATATAACAATTCTCCCTCAAAATGATCCTGGTCATGAAAACAGAACCATATGTTGTCTTGAGTGGTCCTAACCCAGGTTCAAATTTATTGCGCAACCAACAAACCCTCCAACTACTAGCCCTTTCCGCAAAGATCTACTTGCGCAGATCAAAGTCTCAATCGAAGTAGTATGGGGGGGTGTTGGAACTAGGTTTCCAAACCATGAGGATGAATTTGATGTGGTGACCCTAAATAGATTTATGACAGATACTAGCACAGATAGAATTTAGATGTGTGTAGCAACAAAATAATAGACTAACAGATCAACTTCGTCGCAGATGATTCCAACAAGAATTATTTATATGTATTCGTGCACAATAAAAAAATACACTTAAGCAGATCTATTCAACAGTAATTTACTTCACACATAACAAACTTTACTCAATTGCACAGACACATTCAATCATAAAAAAAGGTAAATGTAACATATCATAGAACCAATTCTAACCTCAAAGAAATTGACAGAACATATTCACAATTAATTAGATACATAACACATCAAGCGAATAACACATTTAGTTCACCAAAATTGTCTTCTGTATTAATAGATTAAATAGTTCAAGTACATTCAGAATTACCTTACAATTTAACCTTTTACACACACAACCAATGGAGTCCGCACACAACAAGGACTAAGGTCCCCGCACACATAGCCAACATGAGCCTTTCTACCCAAAATCCCATACTTAGATCAAACCCTTACACCCTGTTCATCTTCAAACATAAGCATCGGATCTATTTTCTTGACTCGATCTATCTATATTTATAATAATCTTAGCACACAGATACTATGGTCTCAAACCATGGTTTGAGACTCATATTTTTCCCGTAAAACCCATTTACATGAAATAGGGACTTTGACCCACCTTAAATCCCCTTTGACTCTTCCACACAACATGCACAACAAAATATATACAAAACATAACCAAAATTAACCCCAGGGGACCCCGATCCAACACACGCATATTGCAAAGGTTCAAAGTTCTAAATCAGGGTTTCACATATGCATTTGGTGTCATCATTAGGTCAAATCATCATAAGTCATGTAGGGAGTCATGCCATCACCTTAGTCACCATCAAGGGAGCTAGTTATTAGGGAAAAAGTGTTCAAAAAGATTCCAAAGGTACATTTCATCACTAATGGAGATGTAACTTTGCAAAATAAAGTTGTAAAGTTGCAGTACACTAGTTCATCACATCATTTCTCAAAAAAGGCTTTTGCTTGACCATAACCATCCATAACCATTAAGCCATTACCAGCTTGCTTTAAGGTAAGGCTTATGAAAGTAAGGCTTTATATGTTAATAATATTATATAAATATATAATATTATTAACCATCATTAATAATATTATATAAGCACATGTAATGTCATACCACTACGAAAGAAAACAATCGACTTTCCAAGCTATAAAGAACCATCCAAAGCTTTTAAAAAACTCATTCATCTCTCTAAGAAACTCTACATCACCATTGATTCTCATCTCAGCCATCAAAGACTTCATTTTTCTCAGCAATCACTTTGTCTCCTAAGATGTTGCGCATCCGCCGCGCATCTACTGTGCTTTTGGCCAGCATTGCGTTTTTGGATTTTGGATGGAGAATCAAGGAAATTTCAACATTTTTATTCTTCAATATAGGTTTTCAGCATCAACAAACAAGTGAGTGAACACTCTAAAGCCATCCCTTGCAAAATTTCTTCTTCAAATGGTGAAAATCTTATGCTAGGGTTTCCACACTACCTTTCTGCTACACTTTTGGAATTTCATGGTATTTTCTTGAATGCAATGAAAATTTCCTAGGTTTTCTATATAAACACCCTAGAAAATACATAATCCACCTTCCCCAACCTTTTCCCTTCCTTAATTTATTCATTTTTTCATTTTTCCCAAAGAAACTAAGCCAACATTGTGCTTTTGTCGTGTTTCTTACTTTTTTCTATTTTTTACATTTCCTACCCCCTTTCCTTCACCCATCCTAGAAAATTTCACTACCTTATCACTCCTAACGCCCATCCATATCCCATGAATTTTGTCCACAAATTTCCCTAACCCGTATCCCCTATATTTCCTTCCCCAAATTACCCATTATTTTTCCCCTGTTTTCCCTAAATCCCCTCTCTTCCTATCAAACTAGGGTTTCCAAGTAAAGAAAATCCATATCATGGCCACTGAAAAGAAAAAGTACAAAAAGGGAGGAAAAGTATCCAGATATGATCCAACTCATATGGAGGAGATTAATGCCTCAAAATTCATGAAATTTTTTGTTTTGAAATAGTAGGTTGCCTAGGGTTTTGTGAAAAGGTCCCACAAGTGGGTTATCATTGTGAGCTCACTAGTCTCTTTTCCACCCATTTGAAGAGGAAAAAGACTACAATGGTAGGGATGGACTTCTTGATCTCAGCAGAAGTCATAGTAGCAGCCACAAGAATCTCTAACTAAGGAAAAATTTGGTTTAAGGGAATGGATTTGGACATAGATAATTACAAATAATTCCTCAAGCCAAAGTACAGACAAGCTGCATCTCATGTCCTCCCTAGTAGGAAGCTGTTAGACAAATATTTTCCCTTGATGAAGATTATTATGAAGTACTTTACTTGTGAAGGAAGGTTTAATAGGTTATACATGTACCACATTATATTGCCGATGCATTTCACTTCTATCAAACCACTAAATCTTCCCCATTATCTATTTAGAAGCCTTGAAAAGATGACAGAGAAGGTACAGAACAAAGGGATAAATCACTCTACCAACCTATTCCATCATTCCCTAGTCAATTTCATTGTCCTTCATCAACTCTCACAGATAAATATGTCTTGGGAGTAATTCTTAGAGGCAACATATTTTTTGCCTATGTCCCCTCAGTCTAAGAGCATCAATACATTATTTGCCCGACAAAGAGGCGAGCCTTCTAGCATACCATCAGTGGCCAAACACAAAATATGGAAAAGGTTTCTCAAACCTATAAGAAGGGGGAAAACATTGATTTTTTTCCCTGAGATCACTAAAGATGTCCCTACACCTAAACCTATGACTAGATAACAAGCTAGAAGGTTACCTAAAGAAGCTACAACTGAACAAGTGCAAGAAGAACCTATGGAGCAGCCACCTCGGCAGGAAAGTGAGTCACCCTTGCAGCAAAATGAGGAAGATATGCCTCATGAAGAAGAGATGTTGGAACATGGAGTGAAGTCATATACATACATTATCAAGGAGAAGCAAGCACAAATTCAAGAACTTCAAGATGACCTTTCAAAGGTAAATTTCATGGTATCCTTTCTACAACATGAAAATAGGCAGCTCAAAGTGAATCTATTGTTGCAAAGGAAATCCAAAGGAGATTATCCCTCATCCATCAAAGCATATTTGGTGGCAGAAAAGGATAAAGGTAAGGTAGCCATAGATGTTGAACAACTAGAGGATAATAATTTTCAGGTGTAGCCAAGGAGGCCAAAGACAAGAGTAGCAACAAGACGGGAAAGACAGGAAAATGAACCATCTCCTCCTCAAGTATACCAAAATCTTGATGACACTATAGCAGCAGAGATTGAAGAGGAAAAAGAGTTTTGGCTTGGGGTAATCAATGAGAACTTGGAGAAGCTCCTGAAAAAGGTAAACAAAGATACAAACCTTCAAAGACATATGGCTAGGAACTATTACACCAGGAACTGGATTTACGAAATTAGAGTTAGGAACATGAAAAAGAGACTTAAGAAAACCCTAATCAAGATAAAGAAAAGAGATAAATTATATTTTCTTGCTGATGCATCTATTGTTGCCTAACCCATGACTGAAAAATGCAAAGAAAGGAAGTTTGGCAGAATTTTGGAAATTTTTGTGATTTTTGGTAATTGAAGAGACAATAATGCAAGGAAACACAACGCTCTCACACTGCACTTTCTCTGAAGAGGTCAAAATGACAAATGGAAATGTAATATTCCCAAATGGGAAAAGCAGGAATATAGTGCAAAATACTGGAATAGCAGTGTAAAACATCATATTAAAGCAAGAGGAAAATATGGAGATCTTCCATTCATCATAACAGCAGCATATACATGTAAAATAATGGACCACAAAGTGTAGAACATGCATAAATAAGCCTCCAATGAACCAAAACCTCAAAAGGGGTGTTGCTACTATATATCAAAATGGTCGAAGACTGCTACAGTTCAGTTAAAAGGTGCACTGCTACAGAAAATGAACATACAAATATCTATGATTGTTATATGCCTCAAAAGATAAAACAAATGTAGATATAGGCTCTATACAACCTTCAAAAAAGAACCCCACAAGGGTTTTTAGAAATCCACCACCATACAAGGTGGGAATCAAATCCCTAGGGCTGAAGATTCATTGCAACAATAGATCTGGAAATTTGTGGCTGATTTGATGTAGCAAGAACGATAGCCTCCTCCAATACACTCTCTAGATGAAAGGCTGATCTCTTCACTAGAAAACCTTCTCTCCAAATGGTGTGCTGAAACCACCCTGTAACTCCTCATTTAAAATAATGCAGTCCAAGACATAAACTACATTGTAGGGGAAAATAAATAAGTGGCCTAATGCCAAATGTTTCCATAAGACTAAAGGGCCTTCCTTACTGTCCTCCCAACGGAAAGGAACCCTTCTCCACTGAAAATAAGCACTAAAGTGACCCAAAGATGTTCTCCACTGCTACAACCTGCAACACAACTCAACCCTCAACATGATCTGCGTTGTAGTTGTAAGATGAAGCTTAGCCTAAAGCCTGATTATGGAAGTAAAGTACAATACTCTTCTAAGAGAATTCTCAAGGAAAGAGGTGGGATTATCGACTAAGAACACCCTATTCTAAGCATCACTTGCAATCTTAGCTAAACAGCCAAAGAAAGCTATATGTGTAAACAAACCATATATTCAGAAATATAAACATATCAACATCATGAAATATGGCTGCCATCCTCTTCCTTATATAATAAATGATCTTCCTAACCCTAAGCCCGGTCCAATAATGACACTACTTCCATGCAAAGAGTCTCCATCTAAAACTGCGTTGTCTCTCCATAAATGTCCACTCCTCCATGACAGCGTTGTTGATTTGGTCAAAGTTGACCCAGTCAAGGTGTTCCAGCCCCTTTTCACACCTAAGGGTGCTCAATTAAGTTGCCAAGATGTATTACTTTCACATTGGCATTGGTTTTATTCTTATTTAAGGAGATTTATGGATCTCCAGATCCTCTTATTCATTAAACAAGAAAGAAGAAACAAAATTTAATATTCCAACTAGCTCATGGCTAATTGGGAATATTACAATCCTTGCCTCCCAAATGTTGCTTGTCCTCAAGCAACTCACAAGGTGAGTGATGCAACTCTTCTCCTCCATTATTGGTGCCACCTTCATTTGATAAGCTTCCCTCATAAGCTAAGTGTCTCCCAATCCATCCCTCCATGAAATGCTCCTCCCAAGTTCTCATGAGATGTGAATGATTCATCCCACAAAGTAGTAATAGATCCAATGAAACAATCATGGTTTGCCCAATGTTCTCCCTAAAACATGTAGCATAATGAACATGGAGAATCTCTCTCCCAAATGGCACATGAAATCCTCCCATCCTCCCTCTAATCATTCCCATAAAAAGAATAAGTACATCATAAATGTATGGGAGAAAAACCAAGTACATATAGATAGAAATGTGCAAAAATGGAGGTGGGTCATAGTCCCATATGTGGAACCAACGCAGTATGTATCCTAACTGCATTAGATAATGATATGGTAAGTGGTTTCCCCATCACTTACTTTCTACCCAAGTTTTCTCACAAGTGTTGAAAAGGTGAGAAAAATTTGGTGCCTTTGGAGTGCACCCAGAGTGATAAATCATCTCCCTATATCCTCCTAGGGAGTGGCCATGTTCAGAAATGTTTATGGCCCAAAGTTGGCCATGGATTTTATATGGAATAATATTCGTCCTTGGAGCTATGTCCTGCATATACATTGTAAAGGAGTGAAAATAATCATAAAGTAAAATATCATGCACATAAACATGTTCCTTACCAAAATTTCTTCTCATACAAATGGAGTGGCCCATAGATAGATTCCCTCTCATCCCAAAAGAAGAAAGAGGTGGATGTGATAAATCATTCATAGAGTTATGTATCTCTCCCATCTCCACATGGTCCATACATCTCTTCAAATTTTGATATATCTCCTCTTCAAAGCCTTCCCAGGTGTATCCCTCCATGATGGAGTGGTATGCTCTCATGGAATAAGCATGGTTGAAGAGAAAGTCTTCATGTTCTCTTTGTAGTAACTTTTCCTTGAGCGTGGAAGCTCTAGACAAGAATATCCTACCATGATAATAGATGAATTCTTCTTGGACTAAATATCCCTCCCCTTGAATCTGGTCATCAAGTATCATGCAAGTAAAAATATCCTTGGAATAATCCACCAACAGCCGGGATTTCCAATATGGATATATCCTCCATAGTGACAGCGCTAATGATCTATCACAAAGAACATCTGTCATATGGTTGCCCTTCTCTTTGACATCTCCAATGCCAAACTCATATGTTGGAAGGCAGCTATCCTTCCCATGCTTCTCATTCTATAGCACAGAATCTGAAATGAGAGTGGGCAATGATGATGTTAGGAGAATGTCTCCCTCCTCCTTGAATCTACCCAAGACTCTTAGTGTTGTATCATGACCTCCCAATGCCCCCATTCCTCCTGGATTTATGAATGGTGCATCATGATGTGAGACATGTCTCACCAAATCTGGATCAGGTGGCCTCCCAGGTGGTTTGCTACAAAAAAATCATGTCTCATGGGCCAATCTCATATGCATAATATATGGGACTACCATGCCCTTGCTTCCACTACGCAAATCTAACATTGTTTTCTATGTGGAAGTTTCCTGATAATTGGGTACCATTCTTATTGATGCAAGAGTCCCTATAATTAGAGAAATTTCTCCATCCTCACCTCCTGGTGGTGGTAGATCATCTCCTTCTATTCCAGCATTGTGATCCCTTTATGTTTCTTCTTCTTCCTCCTCCTCATCATCTGAGAAGACCTCTATATAGTGTGCCTTTCCTGCTGCACATCTATGTCTGGGTGCCCATGATTCTTGGCATGTGAAGCAAAGCTTCCTTCTCCTCAAATCTCATCAGACATCATCACTAAGAGGATTTTTACTTTGGCTCTCTTTCCAAATAGGAGCCTTCTCATCTTTTCCCTTTGATGGAAAAGAGGGATTTTGATGAAATCTTGCATTTTCTTTTGGAAAGGCATATTGTAGATCTCTAGCCCTTTTAATGGCATCTTGAAGGGTAGTGGTCTTGGTGGAATTAACCAACCCATGAAGAGTTTCTTCTAACCCATTGTTTGGTCTCAATCTAGTCTCCTAAACTGAGCTCATTTAATTGTCAACCAGGATTTGTAAACTGCTGAAGTGAAGTGTACCATATGTACCTAGGTGCTTGTTTCCTAATGCGTTGTGTGTAGTGTTTTGTGATGTTTTTGGTCTTTTATGTTGATTTATGATGTTTTTGGTCTTTTGGTGTTTTATGTTTACAATGAAAATGCCTAGAAAACTAATGGAAAGAAGTTGGTGGTCAAAAACAGAGTTAAGCCTAATGTATGGAATGGCAAAATGCAATTGAAACACTGAGCAGACCAAACTATGACTAAATAAAAGCAAAATCTGATAATGACTTTTAGACAAATGATTCAAAACACAAACTAGACTTGAGAAAGATCAATAAATAATGCAAATCCTCTAACTAAAAATTACTAAACACTAATCTTACCATGATGCAACATTTTATCCTAAGTTCTTCTATTCTATGATTGATTTCTAGTTCTATTCTGCCAATTTAATTGAATGTCACACCTATACTCAAAGAGTTATTGGTTTCTTTTTCAAAGTAGTTCTTTGAGGAAAAGTTCGTTTTATAAAATGATAAGGAAATTGCAGAGATTTCAGACCTTATAGTGATGTTGTCTTCTGTTCCTATGGCTATGGATCATTTGTAGATTTTAGAACAAGAAGATGTTTGTGAATAATGAAGGCCGGTCTTTGTTAATCCAAACAACTAAAGTAATCTATTGTAATGGATGACACACTTGAATATGAGTGTTAATGAGTTAATCTAAGAATGAACCTAAGATGCCACTAAACTAGAACAATGTTGAACTATAAGTCATCATAAAACTTGAAACAAAGTAACTGAACATGAATTAAATGCAATGAAACTTCTGAGCATTCTAACTATGCTAACATGCTTATTCTATGAAGTTGCCACAATCTCCTTTGTTCATCATTAGTGATATTTTGAAGAGTTCCTTCTTTTGGAAGAGAGAGAACAATTCTAATCAGGTAATTTGGGGTGCAATTGTAAGCAAATAGACTGAAAGAAAATGAAAACTAAGATATCATATCCATACCCTACTCGGCCATTATGATGTCTGGGCAAGCGTTTAAGAGCAAGAATGGGTAGATGATACTTAGTACAAACACACAACTAAATCATTCATTATCACTACTATGTCTTGAACTTTAAGGATGTCTTGGAAGAGTTTCTTCAGAAGAGTGATTAGAACAAGTGTAGAATCGTACAAGAATAGAAAACTACAACTAATTCCTACAAAAACATTCATAGCTATTCATCATTCATCATTATAATCTCGTTGGAAGAGTGTCTTCTTGTGGAAGAGTCGAATGAATATAACTACGTAGCTAGTTAAAACAATTACAAATTCAACTCCTCTAATCCTATTACATTTCATAGTCATTCAAATATTGTCCACGATGAGAATTCTTGAAGAGTATCTGGGTGGAAGAGTTAGAATGAGTATGGACTACAGAGTTAACAAACAACTATTAATTCAAATGCAAAGTGTAAAGGCAGAAAACTTATCTAATTTCATTTCAAAAATAAACTGCAAAAGAGGCAGTGTCTCTCTACCACTTGGACGGCATTCCAACCTCAAATTAAATCATGCCTTAAAATAACTTTGTCTGCCCATTAAAGATAAAATAGTTCAACATAACACTCGTCTTCGTGAATATAAATACGTAGTTTAAAACAAAAATCTAGCAAAGAAATTTAACAGGAAACCCTAACATAGCTCTCTTTGCCTCCAAGAGTTTATAAAGTAAAGGTAATGAATAATTAATTACAACAATTTTTAAACAATGCCTTTCCTTATCCGATTCATTTAGGACTCTTGAGACAAGTGAAGAAGAACACAAAGACATCTTGACTCAAAGCATTGGGACAATAGAAGTTCTCCTTCATAAATGTGTTCTACATTCAAAACCATACCTAATTCATTTCTTCCTCCATGATGAGCAACGAAACGTCATGGTGACATGACGTGGATCATGCCCATATGCGGTTTTTCTCAAGAGGCCACCTCGGAACATACTCAGCCATACAGCTTCTTAATCGCCTCTGCTATTGACGAATGTCTCACTGGCAATAGTTCCTGGCCAAAAATGCTTTATAATGGAAAAATCACAAATTCAATAAGTCGGCCGTAAATCATTCTGCCAGAAGTAATTTTAACTATATCTATTGATCTAATTGGGTCTGATAGAATGGACAAGGGAAAATGAGGTAAAAATGAGGTGAAGGAAAGCACAAACAGGCTCAACATACCCCTACTCATTTACTCTTTCTTTTAAGAGACATGTCCTCATGCAAATTATCCTATGAATTCAAAGGCTTTTGCATGATTATCTAATCCCCTTCTTCTCCTTTGTCTCGAAGCTAGAGGTCTTCTGTGTTTCGATAACAAGTTTGAACCCGAGGTTGGTGAGTGCCCCCGATTAGCTTTTTGTTCCTTGTCTTCAACTTCTCATTGGTCTTCTCCAATTTTGTCTATATGGATAAGGTTGAGTTCATACTGCTTTGAGCTTGATTTGATCCTTGAGAATTTCATTCTCGTTTTTGATATGTCTATTCAAAGAATTCCAACTCATATCTATCCCCTCCTTAATATATCTATTTCTACGTTGAAGATCAGTTCTCTCTGCTTTCTAAGCTTCCCTCTCTCCAAAGTTTCAATAGTCATAAATTTCATGAGTTAGTCAACTTCAGGGTTCCCTCATAAAAATCTTCTTCAACGTCCTCTTCAATGGATATTTCTTCATCTTCTATATTGATTACCCCCTCGTTTTCGATTGTGTTTTCTTCGGCTTCCCCTTTAATCTCGTGGCTTCTTCTAGGCCGAGAAGATCCCTCTCCTTTCTCCAGTGGCAGATTTCTTGATTAATTCTTCTGTTGGCTCTTGATTACCAACTTTCTAAAATGATTTCACCGCTTGGATTGTTTTATCAATTTCAACTTCAAGCCCTCCATTTCCTACTTCTTTGTAGGTCAGGGTTTAGGTGATGGCCTTTGTTTTTCCTTCAAAATGATTTCTTATTAAGAAATCATCCCATGTATCATTTGTTTTAGCTAGATGATGTTCAATCAAGAGCTTTAATCAAACCATGATGATACAGGGTTGTCTCTAAAATTAACTTTCTCTTCAACACAGAGTCATCTTCCTTCGCACTGATGTATGTGCACAGTAGATAAGTCTTCCCCGTAAATGCATCATTAGTCTAACATGTGGTAGACATAAAACGTCCTCATATCTACAATTCACATAACAAATTTTTGCAAAAGAAGTAGTATGTTTCTCCATTTGTTTTTCAATGCGTAACTAGGAATTCCTTTTCTTGAATACACTAACATCCATATTTGGTGATTTTAAAATTTGTTTCCAGGAGTCACTGTGGAATTATCTGCTTTTAAACCCATCTCTCTCCAGCTTCGAGCAACCCCGTAGCCTCTCGCAATAAAAACTTCAAAGACAAAGAAATCCTGACATCCCCCACTTCAACTTCGGTCCCTTGAAATGATCTTGCAAATGTTTTAGTGACTTCCCTTATGGAAGCCATTAAATTTTTCCAAAATTGAAGCTATCCTATTTGTAACATTTCTTTGCATTGTGGGTATCCTTCTAAATATTTTGAACCCACTGTTCTGTTCAAATTAATCCCATTATTGGATCTCTTCAATGTTCAAATAAACACTCTTCTACCCACAAAACAATGACTTTCACCTTTGAATTGAAAGGACTTCAAGTTCTAAATAAAAATGGCTCCAAACTTCATAATGACATACCTCTCGATTGATAATGACAAATGCCTTCAAAACCTGGACTGATATAAGCTTCAAGGATAATTGATCTTTGGAGGATATGCCTCTCGTTTGATAATGAAAGCGCTAAATTTCAGTTGATATGTCTCTCGATAGACAAGTGGGCGCATGGCTTCAAATTTCTTTTCGTGCACACCTCCGCTCTTGGTAGCAATGGTTTCGCTTTAACACCGTATCACTTCTCGTCTTTTTGGTAGCAAAAGACTTCAAACTCAACACCGCAACACCTCTCCGTCTCTCGGTAGCAAATACCAATTTTAACACCTCTGCCTTTTGCAACAAAGACTTCAAACTCACCGCCACCCCGTGTTTATAGTGAAAATGCTTCAAACTCCGTCCACAACATATTTTATCCACTGGGATTTAAGTGCTTCAAGTTCTCACACCGTTATACTTCCAAATTTAATTTTCGTTTCCGCTCTTCCGCATTTACAATGCTCAATGCTATTCAAACCGATATCTTTGGCTCGCTTCCTGATAATATCTCCGTCTTCGTAATGTAAGTCACCGTAATAAGCAGGTGTGGTCACGAATATAGTGGAGGAGGTGAGGGATTTTATTAATGATTGAAGAGACTGGGCGGAGGATTTTACGACTACAGAGGGAATCATCATTGAATGATTTGCTAAGAGACGTGAAAATTCAAACACTTACCAATTTAACCGCTTAAATGCTATCGATGAATTTGAAATGGAAGATTTTAATCCAAAGTCTCAGTAGAGGGTTTGTTGGTATTGATCAATAAAAACAATTAAAATAACCTTTCGAATAATCCATAACTAAACTATGCTAAACTTTTATGAAATGCCATTATAATTTTAAACTTGTTACTCTCCGCTCTTTTATTTGATTTTTTGTAGCCTTTGTTTCTCCATTATCTGAGGAGTCTTCATAATTTTCTTTGATGCTTTTGGATTCAGGAATACATCGGGTCACTTTGTTGCAATTCTATAGCCATATGATGCCTTCAGATTGTAGCTCATGGAAAGACGCACTGGCCAGAAAGTCAGACAATCGCACGTCCACCGAAATGCGAACGTTCCCGTAGAACACTTTAATCATGAAAATGGAATGTTTTTGGAGTATGCAGAAATGATATGTGGTATGAATGAAAATGGATGATGGATTATGATAAGGAAGTGGATAATGGAATGAATGGATTCAAGCCATAAAATGGAATGAAGGAACATAAGGCCGATCAAGTAATTCATGACATATATTTTATTCACTTACAACAGATATCAAATTTTGCTTCTTGACATGAAAATGAGATGGATGGAAGATGAAATGATGGGTGAAGTGTGGAATAGAGTGAAATATGAATGATGAGAGATGGAGATGGGATTGAATAAGGAATGGAGGAGATGAAATGAATCATAAGCACTATGGAACTCAACTTATGATTTTTATACAAATTTATAAACAAAAATGAAAGTTAGAGGTCGGGAGAGGACTCGATTTTCATTATTCTTTTCTCAGATAAAACATGCCAATCAAGATTGGTTTTCATGTTTGTTATCTTTTTTTTTTTTTTTTCTTTTTTTTAGAATAAATGCTTAAATTCAATCTGCCTGATGAAGAAGAGACTCTTCTTCATTAACTTCACATCATCGTTTTCTTGAACTTCTTGACAAACTCTCTTGAGAGTGGCTTGTGGTATAGCTTTCCTGGGCCTATGACCATTCACAAGAAAAAGTGACCTCCTCTTCATCTATAGTTCCGATTTATCGCCCCATTATCAAAAATTCGAACAATTTCATATGGCCCAAGCCAATGTCTCAAATTTCCCTTGAAATCCTTGATTTTAAATCAAACAAGAGTATCAAATAATTCTCTCTTTGAATTTCTTCTTCTCCTTGATGTACTTGTCATGCCATCTAGCCCTTTGTCGTTGGACTAGACTTGTTTTCTAACCGTATCTTGTCTCGATCTCATCCAACTCATGACTTGTCTAGCCTATGCTTGTGCCTCCGTTAGATCAAGTCCAAATGAATCAACATCTTAATAATAATTGAACCAGAAAACAAAACTTGCTTTCCATGTAAACAAGCTCATAAGGAGTATGGCCTGTTGTGTTTCTCCATGTAGTTCTATAGGCCCACAAGGCTTCGTGAAGCTCACTTACCCAATCTCTTCTATGTAGAGAATGCTTCCTGTTAGATTCCTTCAATGACCTTATTAGTGGATTCCACTCGACCATTTTCTTGTGGATGATAAGGAGGAGATGTTCTATGTATGATTTTGTACTTCTCCATCATTTTCTCCACTAGCCTTGATGTGAATTGAGTTCTCGACTAGAACAATTTCCTTGGGACACCAAAATGAGTGAAAATATCCTCAAAAAGAAAAGTAACTATGAAGGATTCATTAGCACAAGTAATGTTTTAGCTTCTACCCATTTATATCATAATCGCAACCAATATATATTTCTTTTGTCTTGATGGTACTACGAACCTACAAAATCCAAAGCCCATTTTTCAAAAGGTTCTAATGTACCGGTAAGCCGTAATGGCATTCACCTCAAAGAGAAGGTTTCCTCAATTCTTTGCAACTGCCATACTTTTTGACATACTCCTTGCATCTTTAAACAAAGATGGCCAATAATATCCTAAATTAGATCTTATAGGTTGTCCTCTTATCTGCAAAGTGTCCGCCACAAGGTTCATCATGACATGCCTTGGAGAATTTCAGGCATCTCATCTTCACGAACACACCTTCTAATGATCAAATTGACCTGCCTTGTACAACTCATTAGCGACCCATGAATATCTTGCACTATCATTAATGATTTTTATTTTATCCCTTGCATTCATAATTAAAGGAAATTTTCCCAAACTAAATAATTGGCAAGATTTGAAAACCTGTTAAGTTTGAGAGATTATAAAAAAGATATTCATCATAAATTGATCTTCAACCGGAGTGTCATCTTTTATATATTTTGAATTCTAGACAGAAATCAGCCACTTGTTTTGTTTTCCGTGCCTATCTAGAATAGTAATGTTAAATTCTTGCAATAATAACAACCATCTTATAACTCGCCATTAGTAATTGATTTATTCATTAAATATCTAATTGCAGAATGATCAGAACAAAAGTTTCATAGCCTCGTTATATAGTGTCTAAATTTGTTAATGGCATGAACAACACTAAAAACTCTTTTTCGCTTACGTATAGCTTAACTCTATGAGTCAAATTCTTTACCGATATAATAGATGGCATAGGAATTAAATCTTTCGTCCTAATATCGTCTTCTAAAGTCAGACGTAAGCATCTGGCCGAGATATGAAAAGGTAACTTCCGCTAGGTCCCCTAATATAGGTGCTTCAGAATTTTGGTTTTTCAAGGTTTCAAAAGCTAACCGGCAATCGAAGTCCACTTAAATTCACAATCTTTGGTGAGTAATTTGAAGAGAGAGGTTATTTTAAGTTTTCATAAATCTCCGATAATACCCCTCTGTAAATCCCGTAAAAACTTCTAATATCTCTTCGAGAATCTGAATGGATAGGTTAGAAATGACTTCAACTTTCGCCTCATCAACTTCTAATCATCCCCCCGAAATGTGGTGCCTTAAAACAATACCTTTCAAAGGGAATGATCATAAAACATTTCACAGACTAAGTGAAAAGGTTTAAGCTTCTTGACATCTTTTTAAGACTTTTCCAAGTTTTCTAAAGCTTCAAATGTGTCCCCATAAACCGGAATCATCCATATACACTCACACAAATATGTATCGCATCAAAAATTCCCACACGCTCTTGAATGTTATGTGCATTTCTGCATAACCCAATGGCAATACTGCAGGCATAGGTACCCCAAGGACAAGTGAATGTGGTTTTATCTTGGTCTTCAAGTGCTACTTGGATTTGATTGTAACCACTAAACCATCTAGAGTCGAAAAGTACTTTTTACCCGCTAATGTATCTAATACTTGATCTATGAAAGGTAAGGGGAAAATGGTCTTTAAGAGTAGCTTTATTCAGCTTCGGTAGTCACACACATCTCTCCATTTTCCATTTTTCTTAGGCAATAATCACCAAAGGAGTGAAACTTAACACTATCTCATTAAATATAGGATAGATGAAATTAATTATTTAACAATTTTTGTAATTTTCCTTAGATACAATTTTCTAAGATTTGGATTCATCCATCTTTGAGGCTGCCTCGATTGGTTTGCAATTTGCCTCTATATAGATGTGATATATGGGTCTTAGACTTATCCCTTTCATGTCGGCAGTATTCCCATGCATATGCGTAAGAATGTCTCGAATACTTTGACTAACTCTTCGTTGGAGATTTTTCTAGGTTTTTGCTTATGTTCAAGGTTTTTCCGAAAAATTTCACTCAGAGCCGCCAAATTTGTCCATAGAATGAAGAGACTGCCTAGATGACAAGAACTCAATATTGATCCCTCTTGAAATGATTCATGTTTATGTTCCGGGAGAGGATTCAAAGTTTTCTAGAGTATTCGTATTCTGATTATCTTCACTAATTTCTCGAAATTGTGAAGAGTGGCTGTAAATATTCTTCATCCTCTATCCATTGAGTGTCATCTAGTTCGTAATTGTCCTAGGCTGGAGGATATAGTAAATTTCTTTGCGAACTACCATCAGAAATATACATATCACCTATCTACAACTACAAAGGCATCACCAGCCAACCAAGGTCTTCCTAGTATAACAGATGGCTCTAGATGGCTCTTGTGCTAGGATCATGAAATCCACAGGTACTCCCAAGAGTCTAGGGACACTGAATGTCTTCATTACCCCATCCTAGTCTGATCACGTATCTATCCTGCCAATTGTAATAGTGTGGGTGTAAAGAGAAGATTAGGAAGTTTCATTGTTCATGATTTGTTTACTCATGATATTTATCGCTGATCCTAAGTCGAGTGTGTTTAAATTTCTTTAATGTCCATGATAACTCCTGAACCAGATCCTCTCATCAGCCTGGATGAATGTCTTTGTCTATCATAATGTCCTGCTTATCCTAATAACATAACTCTAGTTCTTCTGAAAACTGCACGCTTTATATCAATTTCCTACTATAAATTATCTTATACGTTCAAGATTTACTCATGAAAATATTTTCAATCCATGTTCCATACTTAGTGTGCATTATTATTAGTTTTTTCAATTTTACTATTTTAGAACCACACAGGTAGAAGTGATGGATGGTTGCTCTTACTATCTGATGGATTATTACACATCCTCTGTCTTTTCACTTTCTACTGAGGATACCTTCAAGACTTTATTAACTCCGTAGGAGTCTTCCTCGAATTGTCTTGTTCTTGTATGAATGCTTATAGTTTCTTCATGATCTTCTATCTGCCCAACATCGGTCTGGGTGACAATAACACTGAAACGTTGTCCTTTCTCTATCATGTGGTACTCTGAGACTCTTGCTGTTAAGCCCAGACAATGGATATATCCACTGATTGGATTTTTGAGGAAATGGTAATGGAAGTGGTTGATTTGAGCAATATCCCTGGTTCATTGTCTGGAATCATCCAGTAAATTTGTTGTAATCTGATGATGTGATATAATGACAGATGAAGATGCATCACTATTTGTCACTTCTTGACAAGATCGCTATCCCAATTAAGCTTGAGATTGATTTCACGAAATTGTCACGCTAAAGTCAGCTGAACATCTAATGTGGAGGTTTGATGATGTCGATTATGAACCTTAGGTCTCATCCCTGCTGTCCTCCTCTCTTGGAGCAAAAGCAGAGACTCATGTATTCAAGAAGGCTTATTCTTTGAAACAGCCTTCAGACCAGAAGAGAAGGACAATTTTGGTCTCATGTTTTAACAAATAACACAGTTTCTACAACTTTACATCTAGAGGACACTCTCTCAAGGCATTGTTTCTTTCCATTTGGGACAAAAGATTGCCAAGCACGTATTCAGCCTTGCTTGCTTTGTATCTTGAGGGTGTTTATTTGTTCACTAAGACTTAAGATGTCAGATTTAAAATCATCAAGCATATGTCCTATTTCTGATCTACTCTATCATCTGTATGTGATTTATACTTGCTCTGCAAGAGCAAAAGATCTCTCGGACCTTTCGCGCTTTAGATTTCCCTCTCGGGAAAGGCTTCGATACATAACTCGATATTTCGTGTAATGTAAGTTGTGATATATCCCCTTTTCCCATCATGTTAAGGATATCCAACCATTCATCCCTAATTGTTCAACAAAAGGAGTTTTTAGTGCTTGATCTAGGTTTTCCATTTGTGCCCTTTTTTATGTTGTATTTAAATCTTTCCAACAAATCTTAAGTTTTTCTATCTTCTTTTGTAACATCTTGAACACTTCTTCCTTATGATTAACCTGATACAATAACTATAAGTATCTCTAGTTCTTGTTTCATGTCTTCCATGTTCTAATAACTATCTAACTCATAAACCACTTCACTGTTGTTCCTTCAAAGTTGAGGGAAATAATTTCGCTTTGAGTGATCTCAGAGATAGTCATAAGTTCTACACAAAGACTTCAAATTCGAATAAGAAAGTTTCTGATCTTCTACTTAAGTCCATAGAAGTTTGGAAGGACAGTAGGTGAAATATTTTTCATGGTTGTATTGGTTTCTTCTATCAAGTATAAGGGAACTCAAAGAGTTCTTTGATTTTACCTCTTCATCTAGACCCTCTACCTCTCTTCCTTCTTCTCCTTCTCTACCTCTACCTCTACCTCCTCCAAATAATGTGTTCTCCATTAACAACTCCTCCTCCTCCTTCTTCTGCCATGGTTGACTTTCTGAAGTAGAGTGTTTGTGTCCCCACAGAGTCTTTAGATCTTCTTCTATAGCAAGTCTGGGTGATTAGAAGGGAAGGTTTCTCTAATGGAATAGGCGACCTAGAGTCTTCTGAAGTCCAGATCGTAAAGATTGGAAGATGGGTTTGAGTTGAAGGTGCACCAGTTCTAGGTCTAGACAGAAACAAGTGTTCTAGAAACTGCATCTTCATTGCTGTTGCAGGAATCTTCCTTGAATCTCTCTCCACGATAAATTGTTGGATGCTAAGAAACAAAGGTTACCTAGTTTTCATCACTTCTAACTACAAATGTTTGGTCTCAATCTAGTCTCCTAACCGAGTCATTTAATTGTCAACCGTGATTTGGGAACGCTGAAGTGAAGTGTACCATATGTACCTAGGTGCTTGAGTTTCTATTGTTGTGGTGTAGTGTTTTGTGATGTTTTTGGTCTTTATGTTGATTTATGATGTTTTTGCTTGAAGTTTATGTTAATGAAAAATGCTGAAAACTAATAGAGAGTTAAAAATAAAATGAGTTAATTACAAGAATGGCAAATGCAATTGAAACACTTGAGTAGAATCTAAACTATGATTAATAGTGCTAAAGCTTGATAATGACTTTTAGGACAACATTCAAAATACAAACTAGACTCGAGAAATGATCACTAAATATGTAACCTAACCAAACAGTTAAACACTAATCTTACCATGATGCAACATTTTATCCTAAGTTCTTCTATTCTATGATTGATTTCTAGTTCTATTCTACAATTTAATCAATGTCATTTAACCTATACTCAAAGAGTTATTGGTTTCTTTTTCAAAGTAGTTCTTGATAGAAAAGTTTTGTTTATAAAATGATAAGGAAATTCGTGGAGATTTCAGACCTTAGTGATGTTGTCTTCTGTCTTTGCTATTATGGATCATTTGTAGATTTTAGAACAAGAAGATGTTTGTGAATAATGAAGGCCGCCTTGTTAATCCAAACAACTAAAGTAATCTATCAGGTAATGATGACAATTTGAATATGATGCAAGTGCAATGAGTTAATCTAATAATGAACCTAAGATGTCACTAAAACTAGAACAATGTTGAACTATAAGTCATCATCAAACTTGAAAAAGTAACCGAACATGAATTAAATGTACGAAACTCCTGAGCATTCTAACTATGCTAACATGCTTTATTCTATGAAGTTACACAATCTCATTGTTCATCATTAGTGATATTTGGAAGAGTTCCTTCTTTTGGAAGAGATAGAACAATTTAACCGTGTAATTGGGTGCAATTGTAAGCAAATAGACCTAAAAAGAAATGAAAAACTAAGATATCATATCCATACCCTAATTGGCCATTATGATGTCTTGGGCAAGTCACAAGAAGGAGATCGTAGATGATACTTAGTACAAACACACAACTAAATCATTCATTATCACAATTATGTCTTGAACTTTATGATGTCTTGGAAGAGCTCTTCTGTGAAGGATTAGAACAAAGTGTAACCGTGATAGTGAATAGCAAAAACTACAACTAATTCCTACAAGATTCATAGCTATTCATCATTCATCATTATAATCTGCTGGAAGAGGTCTTCTTTGTGGAAGAGCCGGAATGAATATAACTACGTAGCTAGTTAAAACAATTACAAATTCAACTCCTAATCCTACAATACTATAGTCATTCAACATTCATCATGCCATAGCCTTTGAAATATATATCTTCGTGAAGTTATTAGAAATGAGTACGACTACGTAGTTAACAAAACAACCAATTCAAATGCAAAGTAAAGGCAACAGAAAAACTTATCTATCACAAATAAATCAAGAAAGATGGGCCCTCTACCACTTGACTACATTCAACTTCAAATTAAATCACGCCTTTCAAAATAACTTGTCTCGGGCTCCATTAAAGATAAAATAGTTTGAACATAACACTCTGCGTCTTCAGGAATATAACACAGAGTTTAAACAAAATCTAGCAGCAAATCTAACATAAAATCTCTAACATAGCTCTCGGTCTCCCAAGAGTTTATAAAGCAAATGCACGTAACAATAATTACAACAATTTAGGAACAATGTCTTTCCTTATCCGAATCACGTTAGGACTCTTTGAGGTGACTGCGTGAAGAAGAAAAGACATCTGGACTGAGACAGTCCTAATAGAAGTCTTCCTTCATAAATGTGTTCCCCACGTTCAAAACCATACCCAGAATTCATTTCTTCCTCCATGATGAGCAACGAACCATGTAGACATGACGTGGATCATGCCCATATGTGGTTTTTCTCAACAGGCCACCTGGAACATACTCAAACATGAAGGCAGCTGCAGAATCGCCGGTTAGCTACGGAATGTCTGCATTCTGCAGCTAGTTCCGGTCAAAATGCTTTATAATGGCAAAAATCACAAAAAGTCTTAGAAATTCATAAATGTATTTTCTAGATTACTTGATTGTTTGAGATTTTCTAGCCCATGAATGGTGCCTCGAGATCTCTTCTATCAAACCGCTCCACCAACATCCTTATGAACCCTTAATATGCAGTCACATTTGCATGACCCAATGTAGACAAGCCATGGAACCACCAATCATGTGCTTCACCCTCAAGGTGCAGCGCTGCTATATTAACGACCTCCATATCTGGTATTTTGTTCAGCTTGAAGTAGATGTCAATCTTCTCTACCCATGATTTGGCAATGAATTTATATGACCCATCAAAGTTGGGTAAGAAAAATATTCCCATAGTTCGGTGTAGATCATGATTCTAAATGAATCCTCCACCTCTATTATGATGCATGGGTCTCCTATTGTCCTTGATTTGACAAAATTCTTGAAAACTCAAGTGATCTTTAAATCTCTGAGATTAAGACTCATACTCCATAAAAATTCTTCAAGATATTCATGTTCTTGAAACCCTTCATTTCCCACTGCTAAAAATGTAGGCATTGTAGAGCATTGGTAAACTTGTTGATGCTTCACTAGTTAATCATTCCAGCGATGAGAAATGTCGGAGCCTCCACCATGAAAAAATCCTTTAGGGGATTCCTTATATCTATCCATCCTCAACTCCTTTATTTCTCTAGCAATGCCTTGCATAGTTTGAAAAAGAATATTAGGAAACTCCTTCTCTTCATCTTGTCCTGATAAGGGGGTTTTACCCTTGTCTTCTTGATCATTTGTATAATCAAACTTATGGTTTCTTCTTTTGAGATACCTCTTCTCTCTATATGTGAGAGGATCTCCTTCTTCTGATGACATAATGGCTTTTCAAGATGCACAGGTTGAGCCAATATTATGCTCTGATACCATTGTAATATTCCCAAATGGGAAAAGTAGGAATATAGTGAAAAATAATGGAACAACAGTGTAAAACATAATATTAAAGAAAGAGGCCAATATGGATATCTTCCATTCATCATAACAATAGCATATACATGTAAAATAATGGGCCAAAAGGTGTATAACATGCATAAATAAGCATCCAATGAACCAAACCCTCAAAACATGTCCTGCTACTATATATCAAAATGTTGGAAGACTGATACAACGCAGTCAAAAGGTGCACTGCTATAGAAAATGAACATAAAAATATATATGGCTATATATCCCTCAAAATATACAACAAATGTAGATCTAGGCTCTATACAACCTTCAGAAAAGAACCCCACAAGGGTTTTCAGAAATCCACCACCATACAAGATGGGAATAAAATTCCTAGGGTTGAAGATTCACTACAACAATAGATCTGGAAATTTGTGGCTGATCTGATGTAGTAAGAAAGATAGCCTCCTCCAATACACTCTCTAGATGAAAGGCTGATCCCTTCACTAGAAAACCTTCTCTCCAAATGGTGTGCTAAAACCACCCTGCAACTCCTCCCTCAAAATAACGCAGTCTAAGATAGAAATTGCGTTGTAGGGGAAAATAAATAAGTGGCATGATGCAAAATGTTGCAGTAAGGCTCAAGGGCCTTCCTTACTGTCCTCCAAATGGAAAGGAACCCTTCTCCACTGAAAATAAGCACTGAAGTGACCCAAATATGTTCTCCACTGTTGCAACCTGCAACACAACTCAACCCTCAACACGATCTGTGCTATAGATGTAAGGTGAAACTTGGCCTAAATCCTGATTGTGGAAGTAAATTACAATAATCTTCCAAGAGGCTTCTCAAGGAAAGAGGTGGGATTCCTGACCAAGAACACCCTTTGTTAAACAACACTTGCCATCTTAGCTAAACAGCCAAAGAAAGCTATATGTCTAAACAGACCATATGTTCAAAAATATAAACATATCAACATCATGAAATATGGCTACCATCCTCTTCCTTATATAAGAAACGATCTTCCTAACCCTAAGCCCCATCCAATAATGACACCACTTCCATGCAAAGAGTCTCCATCTAAAACTGCGTTATCTCTCCATAAATGTCCACTCCTCCATGACAACGTCGTTGATTTGGTTAAAGTTGACCCAGTCAAGGTGTTCTAGCCCCTTTTCACACCTAAGGGTGATCAATTAAGCTACCAAGATGTATTCCTTTGACATTGGAATTGGTTTTATTCTTATTTAAGGTGATTTATGGATCTCCATATCCTCTTATTTATTAAACAAGAAAGAAAAAACAAAATTTAATATTCCAACTAGCTCATGGATAATTGGGAATATTACAGGAAAGCACCAGCAGGTGTATTTTGACTCATACAATACATAAAACCACTTTTTATCTCGTATAAGCTCCTGATTATATCAGGAAAGGTCAAAAACTTGTTTTTTTACACACTTCTGCAACCATTCTCAGGCCTGTGCTGCGCTTCTGGAGTACCTTTGGGAGAATGAAGTTTAAGGTGGATTTTAGGTGAATTTTTGTTGGTTTCAAGTTTCATAGGTATAGAGGACATCCAGGGATATCACCACCAGGTTTATTTTAGCTCAAAATTCAAATAATTTCATCCAAAATTCCTTCACAAAATGCACTACGCTTGTGCTTCACATCTGTTGCGCTTCTGCAATTTTTACCAGTTTGGAATTTTTTGTGGTAAAAAGTAAAATTGGGTCAATTAAATTTTTCATGAGATGATTGTACCTGATGTAAAAATTATTATAGTGATTATATGAGTGGATTTAATTTTAATTAATTTTTTCAAAGTCAACTAGATCAGTATGTTTAAAAAGGGAATTGGTTTCTAACTTCCCTAGTTTTAGGTATGGTTATAGAATTTGTTGTAAAAAATTCCTATGATGATGGACTCAAACCCTGAGAGGTGGAATGTGGTTTTTTCATCTATATGTAGCTTTATTTAATTAAAATTAAGGTTTGGATACTTGTAGCTCAGACTTGGACTTGTGTGCTTACCTATTTTGCAGAAATACAACATACAATTCCAACTATTTTCATGGGATTCTTGTGTTGTGGTTTGTGGCTCTATTTTTCCAGTGTTTTCTTTATATTTTATGATTAGATATATTTAGATACCATATAAATGCCTCTTATTATTTTTCTTCTAAGGTTTAAAACATAAATCATCACATGTATGCTATGTTTTTGTTCAAGATAATAATTTAAGTGTTTTTCCTCCATAAGTGAATTCATGCTTTTGCTCACTTAATATCTGCTACATCTTCCTCACCATCACTACAATGACAAAAATGTTTGAGCCATTCATTTAATCTACCTTGCCCCATGTTATTTCTACAACTAACCTTTAGAGATATTTTACCTAGTTCCTAGTTTTTGAGTTCTTATCTAGCAAAACCCTAAAATCAAACCCTAGTGAGCTGAATATCTAACCTAAGATAATTTTTCTCTCTAGTCACTTAATTCGCTATGAGATTGCAGAGAGAGCCCTCTCTGATTGGGTAGGGCTAGCTACCAAATCCAAAGTTGATCTTAGGTTACATCCTTCGATCTCCTTTCTCAGCCTTGGGAAACTGAGGAGCTCTAACAGTAATTTTTTAAAAATCCCGAGTGTCCTTATAAGGGAGAGGTGTGTGATTCCGAAAAAATATTTTGTTTTAGTTGGGAATTATTACAAATATATAAGTAATATTTGTACCAAAATGAATCAATTTTCTACATAAATGCATCAGATGTGTTGGGATCTTGCTGCAACTTTTGAATGAGTGTCCACACTTCTTCGTGATTCTTCCATTCCTCCCTTGCTTCAGTTATCCAATATGGTTTGTTAAAAGAAATGTAATAGGGATATCTATAAGGCCTAGTTTTTGGAGGAACACTTCTTGGAATAAAATGAATAGCATGATCACGATCAAGAATATTTGGGAGGAATTTGGGATGCTTTAATACCTTGGAATAATTGTCCACAACATTTTGGAGATCTGGAAAAATAGATGATTTCGATGTTTGAAACTCTAGTGAGCACAATTGTACAATTATGCCTCGTTTTCATTTATTTAGAATATTTTTCATGCCATTAGATTAAATTATCTTTCCTGTTTTCCCTGCGATGCCCCTTAATTCAAATTCCTTTCCTTCCCCAAACAAATTCAGGAAAATGTTTTGAAATTAAAAGTTATCGTGCCCAAATATTATAACCATTGAACTCTAGTACAACATCAACACCACCCATTGGAATGGAAAGAATTGGGCTATTCAATACATATTCACCCATGTTTAGCCTGATATTATGGCACTTTCCATAACAATTTATTGTTCCTCCATTTTAAACCCTCACTTGACACTCTGGTGTTGGATATCAGAAGTAATTCAATTCCTTGGATATCTTACAATGAAAAAAAGTATGGGTACTACTTGAATCAATCAACGCCATTAAATTTTTCTTCTTGACATGTCCTTCTGTATTGAGAGTTTGATGAGTGGTAATTCCTACCAATGCATTACAAGATATGTTCAGATTCATTTCTTATTTCTCTAAGGTCGGTTCTTGGTGTATATCCTCTTCTTTTGAAATTTCTTGTTCCTTTTCTTCCTCCTCTTCACAATCCATGTAAAATAATTTATTCTCAGCACACTTATGAACTTTAGTGTATTTTCTATCACAACTGTAAAAAAATCCACTTTTCTCTTTTTCTTACAACTTTTTTGGTGTAAACCTTGTAGGTTATGGAAGGCTAGGAGTAGCAACACTTCCATCTTTATAGTTGTGAGTGGTAGGCTACCTTGTTGCCATAATTTTTCTTTAATTTTTTGTTGCCCACCTAAATGCCTTCTCCAATGAATCAGGTTCCTAAATTCAAACATCACGTTGGATGTTATCCTTTAAATTCCCTATGAAGACATCAATCCTATGTTCCTCTATAATATCATTTACCCTTATATTCAATTTTTGGAAGTCCTCAACGTGCTCCACCATTGAACCCTTTTGTTTGATATTTATCAATTGGCTAAAGAAGGTCTTTCTCTTTGTATCCTTGTAATGTGCTATCATTTCCTCCGTAAAAAATTACCAAGTGACAGGTGGTTTATGAGAAAAAAGCCATCGATACCATACAAACTTATTGGGTTATATAAAAAAAATTTCAATGCGTACCTTTTGTGAGTGTTGCATGTTATGCAAAATTATGGATTACAGATAAAACGTTCTTCCCTATATGTGGTGCTCATTCAGAACAAGAAGTTAAAGACTTTGCAACTACTTTTCCTAACGGTAAATAGACACACAAAACAGATCAAGAAACTTACTTGGAGTCCAAGTGCTTCCAATTCTCCTTCTATCGCTCTTGATGTAGCTTCAAATCCAAGCTAGATCGCCAAAATATTTCCTGCAAGAATGAAAACTAAACAACAAAGAGATAACAATATATAGATGTCTATTCAAGTTATTCAGTTAAATCAATGAAACATGAACCATATACATCAGATGAGAATTCATAATATGAAAGACAGAAGCTTATAAAGATACATATGTGGTAAGTAAGTAGAGAAATATTCCCTAATGGATGAAGGGAGGACACAACTAGTGATTAGATTTGATGTCACCATCGGCGTATAAATGCACTCAAATCAGCTCTCAAGTATTCTGACATTTCTCTACTAAATTTATTGCTTCCCAAGCACTAGGATCTATGCTCAATTTATAGTGGAACAAATTCAGTTTTACAATCAATGAATTTCTAATAATATGTAAGACATGTTCCCAATCTCAGAGGTATCAAATGGACACATGGATTCGATGTTTGACACATATGCACTCTTCTAGAAGGCATTGGCCAAGTGGAGATTCTGGAACAATGAGAATTTCGCTCCCAATTGACCAACGCACCCTTGAGTGTCGGGAAGTGATTTTCAAAACACCTTTGAATGGAGGTACCTGCATATGCAATGCACTTAGTCCCTTTAGAGACTGCGTTGGTGAGATCATAGGTGATTTATCATGTTCTTCAAATCTTGGAAACCTTGCAGATAGAAGTCATGGATGATTTGTCTTGTTCTTTGTCTTAGGGCATGTAGCAACTAAAATGATAGGGGAGGATAGACCCTATTCATTGGTTATGGGGATGATGTCCAGTTAACCGGGTCATTGGGGATGATGCCCAAATTGACCTATAACAAATTGCCCCCTAAAGCATGAAGTCAGAATAATAATAACCATATTTTGATTGAGATTCTTTACACTATGATGGAATGGATATGGAGCAGAGTGGTGACCTGCATCAATCTTAAAATACATTTCATCATGATATATCCTCTTGGTCATAAATTTCTGAGGGAAGGAATTCCCATGCTCAACACATAAACTATATAATAACATGTACATTGTTCAGAAAGTCGTCTACATTGGAATGTTGCCCAATGCAGACATGCCGACAGATATAGGCCCATGTTTGGATGTTTAATGTATAGTGTAGGTCCTTGCATTACATATGATGTGTATGATAATCCTAAAATGCGTAGCCCGGATGGCTAAAACAGATCGGTTCTTCTTATCTCGTTCACTCGATCATTCAGGTACAAGTCTAGCCATGTGAATATATGATTTGTAGTCGAACATGGTAAGACATCATTTGATTACTAGTCAATAATGTGAGCTGTTAAAAAATTCAAGAGAACCACCATTGATGTCGTAAGGCGTGAATATATGATTTTATGTCGAACGGAAAACAAAATCGTTCGATCAAAAGTCCGGAAGTGAGGATTTTGTAGATGTTGTAACAAGCCTCATGGTACTAGAATATGATGTTTCTAAGTGAACTTCCTGGATAATGATTTTTCGTCGACAAGAAGTCACCTTATTATGAAATTGGAGTTACTGATTTTAGAGACAAAGACATGACCATATATTGCAATGTTCAGGGATGATTGTCATGATAATGAAGGTTTATGAGTATTGCAGAAGGATGAGTATTCACTGCATGACTTCTCTTGAACATATCGGCGAGACTGAGATGAGTTGCTAGCATTTACCCAAAACCGAAATGAAGGTATGATGAACCATAGGTATGAATGAACCGTCAAGAAGATTACCCAACCCAAATAGTCATGGTAATGGAGTGAAGTGTCATGTTCAAGAGCGACCTACTACCGTAAAAATTTCTGCTCACTTTCCCAACTTTTCCCTGGTCATTTGTCGACCAGTACCTCTTTTTTTTAACAAGCTTGAGGAGGATAACATATGCTTGATCTATAATTCAACCCTTCGGGTGAATAATGTATCACTATTTAATAATTTAATGAGTCTAGCGATGAATGAAACTCAATCCTTGTCATGATCAACAAGTTCATCGCTATTTTATGTTTTAACGAGCCTAACGATAGTGACAACCCGGTACTTTTTCATATTTAGAGAGTTTGAAAAAGAGGACAAAAATAAAACTCCATGAGTACTTTTTCATAAAGTTGTCGCTCAGATCCGAAAAAGTGTAAAATAATATCTGAGAGAACCTCTTTAGTCATGTTTGACCAAGGTATTCCTTTTTTGTAAATAATCTATCTCAGTCCAGAAAAGGGTTAAACTTATACTAAGTAGATGTCAATTCATTTACTTTTACGAGCTCAAAAAGATAAGTTCTCGGTAACATTTTCACATTATTGGAGTCTGAAAAGAGCTAAAAGAAGACTCCAAGGGTTCCTTTTTCATTGTTATTGAAGCTCGAAAAAGAGATAAAAGTGCGCGTCAAATCATTTTTCATTTTTAACAAAGCTCAAAAAATAAGGATAAAAAGTATTCTTTGTGGTCAAATCATTCTTGAAATAAACCTGCACGACTACTCTGTTCATCAGTTGTAAAACATATTCATAACAACATCAAATGGATTAAAAATACCTATTTCATGATAAAAACATAATAAAACCATAGTCATAGTAATAAATATGATTTGCAAACAATTAAATGACTATTAAAAAGAGTTTTACTATTCATTTTTACCATTCAATAGTTACCATTTGCATTTTGGAGCTTTGAACCTGTTTTTGCCCCTGAAATTTAGTTGTTGATTGCGATCATTTCTATGGATGGTTTCCATTTTTGTTTGATCCAAGTTAGTGCCATGAACCCTCTCTTTCCTTCAGTTATCATTTCATTTCCTTTCACTACAAATTTTTAGGGTTTTGAGCCCCTTAGGGTAAATTCTGCTCCCAAAGAGGGAGACACACCCTTGAGCATCGAAAAGTGCATTTTATAGCAGCTAAAATGAAGGCTATATTCATATGCAATGAACTGTCCCTTGTTAAGGACTGCATTGGGCATAATCTTCATTTTTTATTTTTGCAATATGGCCAAAATTTGTCTAATTTTTTGCATTGAATGGAGTCTAATGATTCTTGTGGTTATATTTCAAGATTTCATCGGAATATAATGATGATTACATGGAGGGAAAGAGAGCATGAAGAACAGGATATGATTGCTCTAAATGGTCCGGGTACATTAAGAACCTTAAGAGATTTTGGCTTGTTAAAGTACTTCCGTTTGTTAGGTCTGAGGCAACAAATAGAACTCTTAGAGTTCCTAGTTCACGCATGGGATCCAACTATCAAGAAATTTCACATTAATAACCAAGTCGTTCCTATAACAGTGGAGGATGTATATTTTCTCATAGGTTTGTCGAGGAGAGGCTTGCCTATTTCTCTCTTAGGGTTTGTTCTTGGAGGAGAGACTGTGAGAGATTATTTTTGAAACAATGCTATCCAGGGGCAGAGCCAAGCAAAGATGGGAAGATAAACATCCGAGATGTTATATATTTACCTTTGACAACCATTATTTTCACGATCGCAAAATTTTCTAGCATTATTACACTACATGTAGTGAATATATCATATATGCAGTATGCGTTAGACTGCATGGAGCCAACAACCTTCAACTAGTCTGAAGCTGTAATTTCTCAGATAAAAGAACAACTGAACAAGGAAATGGGAGGAAGGAAGAAAATTTTTAGTTATGTTTCGATCCTCATTTCATTTTCCTTAGAGTGGATTCCATTGATGGAGCTACAACATGTGACACTGGGTGTGTCTAATATTAGAGATCCGAGGATGCAAAGATGGGTAGAACTAATGGGTAGGCTTGCATGCCAATCGACCTTGTGTTCTTGACTGCGTTCTTTGCCTGGTTCAAGCGACAATTTTTCGCCATCGATGAGTATGCATACACAGGCGTTGATTCTTGAGGAGATCCATATTTAGCGTTACCAGAAGGCTCTCAGTGGGGTGCAATAGGTAAGAATGTTTTGACTATGTTTTTTTATTCTTCTAAGGTTTATACAATTTTTTTATGTTTTTTATGTTTTCCCAAGACTAAACTAAAGGTTTGATGTAATGCAGATGTTGGTCGAGTTCAACCGGTGGAGGAACCAGAGCATGTAGCAGATGAGCCAGCAGAGAGGGCTTTCAGGAGAGAAGTCCTTCAGGATCTAGATATGGTTGAGACTCTGTCTGAGCTTCGACATCACATAGAGGGGTTGACATTTGGATTCCAGATTGTCGGATCAAAGAGTTACCCATGCGAATGCAGTGCCATACTATAGGTGTTCCTAACCACTGGATGTGGTTACTGCGTAGGATAGCTAGATCTATATCATGTTACCACAAGCACCACTAGTTTACTTTTGACATGTTGCATACATTTTGAGGTTATATAACCAATGTGTCTTGGGCACAAATTTTTGTAAAAACCTATAACTATATATCTATTTGATTTAAGTGTTTTCCTATGTTTATTTTGCAATCTTATTCAATTATGTGAATGTTTTCTTTACATGTTTTGCAAATGTCTGTCTAAAACTTTATTAGCCAGAGAATCAATCAATGTATTCAAATTTTTGGAAATGTGTTGATATTGAATAAAATCAAAGTGTCTTTCCAAAATTTGAACTCTTAGGAACAAACAATGCAGTGTTGGATTTCTAACAGTATAAACAACAGTAAGTTTTAATACCACAAGTTGTGAGTCTAACCTTATGATAATGTGGTTAATACCAAATGAAATGGCATCAAAGAGAAGTTCAATCAATGCGCTATACTCAGTGATATTGTTTGTCGAGCTACTGATACAAATCCCTTGAAAACTCACTAACTTGTCGTTCGGAGCGAAAATGGCCCACGCTGAAGAGGATAGATTCTGCGTACTACGACTAGCACCATTAGCATATCCAAAAAATGGTTCCAAATATTCAGACATCTGCGATGAAATGTAAAGTGGATTACTAACATCAATAAAACTCTACAAATCAAAATAAGACAGTGAATTCAAATCAATAGCATATATATACACTAAAATACAAAAAATCACTATGCTCATGATTAAGCATAGTAATGTTTCAGATACAACCCATTTTTGGGATGCGCCAACGGAATTTCATCGTAATCTACCAACTCATAGGCACCCTTATCAAGACCTCGTTTGACAATATAGGGGCCATTCCATAATGGCTCAAATTTCCCTGTACCTATTACATGGGCTTCTTCATCATAAAGAAGGACCAACTCGCCCTCTGAGAAAATGTGAGGCTGGACATTTTTGTCGGATTGCGCCTTTATATATCTCTTATGCACTTCGTTGGCCAATTGGGCTTCACGACACGTTTCATCAAGATGGATGAAGTTAAAAAGATGTGCTTCTTCTTCTGAGGTGTCAGGTAACAAGTCGATTGTGAGTTTTAACAACAATATTTCACATTAGATTGGCAAGATATCTTCTAGACCATACATCAATTGAAAAGGATCAAAGGCCAGTTTCTTTTATGAACTCCTATCATTCATTGAAGCATATTTTTAAGAATTTTGTTGATAGCCTCAACTTGTCCATTTGATTGTGGATAATAAGGAGTAGAATTATAATCTGACAATTCTAATTGAGCAGTCAATTTATTCATCATGTGGTTGCGAAAATTCTTCCCATGATTTGTAACTATAGCCTACGGGACCCCAAACTGTGCAATAGCATGATTAAAGAAAAACAATCCAGCTATCTGTCCTATGTTGTTGAATGTAGGCATTGCTTCGGCCCATTTGGTAAAGTAGTCTAAATGCGACAATAGTATAACCATGCCCCTCAGATGAACAAGGGTTACAGGTCATGAAGTGAATACCCCATTTCGAAAATGGTCCCATGGAGACAATAGGATGCATTAGTGCTGGCAGTTTGCGGATTTTACGATAAAAAATCTGGCACGCATGACAACTTCTGACCACCGGAATGTAATCGCAAAATATGGTAGGCCAAAAGTAACCAGCGCAGAGTATCTTTTGTGCGGTAGCGTATCCAGATAAATGTCCACCACAAGCCCCAGCATGAAAATAATTTAAAACTTTTTCGACCTCCTCATGAGTGAGGCACCTTCTTAAAATAGTATCAACACCACGACGATAAAGTGTATCGCTGACAATCAGATAATCCTTGGCTTGGTATAAAATATGTCGTTGTTCAGAGTGAGAGGTATTAGGCCGAAAATTTTGAGTTTGAATACAAATGATGAAATATCCATACCAAGGATCAGATGATCTGATCAAAAACACATACTCGTCAGGAATTGATGGTTCTGACATAGTAGCAGTACTATCAGAAGTGTTGGAGTTCCCATGTTTTGGCAATTTTGGCAATACCAAAAGATGAGACAACATCAGAACCACTTTTAGACCTCAAGGTCTAGCCCTCCTGGGTCAAGAGAGGGATCTCTCTATAAAGGAAAAGGTATATGTCTTTGAAGTTCGGTTTAAGGTTTTAGGCTAGTTATAGGCACAAGGTTTGTTTTGTTTGATTGTTTGTTTGGTTGTTGGGAATCGAGAAGGAAGGGTTCAATATAAGACAAGGATGAGCAAAGAGGATTTTAGACAAAGGAGAGGTAAGTCAGAGAACACTCGAGACCATTGGGAAATGGAGTCAGGAAAGGGTTTACTTGCTATTCAATATTCAAGGCTTTCAATTGGGCTAGTCATCTAAAGCATAGGATCTTAAAGATGATAGTGTGGTATGAAACGATAGGAAAAGAAGTTGAATGACAAGGACACCTCCAAGGTGACCAATTAAGAAACAGATCCAGGGATAGGACATGCCATTAAACACCTGTGATCCAACTCCTAAAAGGTTAACTCTTCAGACAAGGGAAACATTAAAGATTTAAACACAAAGGTGAAAACCTGAGATCAGAGAAAGGCTTTGAACTTTCAATTCTTCAGCATCCAACTTAAGGGAACTTAGAAAGGCTCAATTGATTGAAAAGGACCCTAGTGAGACAAAATCAGTGTTCTAAACTCCCAGTATCCCAATTCTTTCAATTAGAGCCCAACAAGAACATCTAAGAACAGATTCATTAATTCATACATCAGCTAGCAGTAAAGATTAGCTACTACACTAGTTAAATTATCTTGAATCAGTGCTCAGATAACACATATAGTAGAAACCATCAAAGGTAAGGAGAGCAGAAGCATAGGGTACCATGCGAGGGTATATCCTAAACCAGATTTCTGATGCTTACCAGAGAAATGAAATGTAATGGATTACAAAGAAAACAGAGACAAAGGCAGAAAAACATCACCGCTACTTTAAATCAGGATCCAAAGAAATGTGCTTGTCATATTAAAGATCAACAAAAGTCATGTAAAAATTTGTCCAACAGCTTGATATTCAGTCTGAAAAAATCTCCTCGGCCTATCTTACAACTTTACACAGAGAACTATATCTCAAGAGAAACAACTTACAATTCACAGATATTCGATCAACAACCAACAACTTTTACAATGAGTTTCTTCATGAGTTTTATAGTTGAAAGAGAGGAAGAGGAGGTAGATGAAACACTATATGAAACATTAAAATATAGTAGAAGAAGAGGGCTCGAGGCCCATTCTGTTCTAATATCTGAGCATTAATCCTCAGTACTCTTTGGCTGAAAGAGTGGTCTTCAACAGGCTGAAATTTACTCCGGGTATGTTCTTTGATGTACTTTGGTTGTAGTACTCTGTAGTACTCTGGTGAATAAAAAAAAGGTAGATAAATGACTTTAGGTCTGCCGTACTACATAGAAAATTCTCTGGTAGCATTAGGACCATTCTTTCAGGGAGGAAAACTTCTTAGGGACACAATGTAGAATAAAAACAGTATGGGTACTTTGTCCTTTCTCAAGGGGAAACTTCTGTTGATGTGAAACACTGATAATATTGTTTTTTGTGCGTGAGGCCTCATTAGGCCTTCTGTGTTAATCATAAGGTCTTCAATCTGGTATATTTTCCTTTTAAACATTGCATTAAGGCTTAAAAATCTTCAATTATAGGCCTTAAACTCTCTGATCTTTCACTGATACTCTTTGTCGCTTCATTACTATCTCTGTTTGTGAAATTTGAGATTTAATGGTGTTGGAGAGATTTTACAGAGTTAAACCACCTGATTTGAATAAAATATGCATTTAAAACACTTTCAGGAGTCTTCCCTGCAATTTCTGGCTCTAAAAATGGCCTTTCTTCTCTATGTGTCACTATAACAGTAACTGTGAGCAATGGCGGTTTCCACCGCCTGTACCCTGCAAAATCACATAAATATGTTAAGAAATCCATGCAGGAAGGGGGTTTAATGCTATGGAGGATCGTGGAACTGGCATCGCACAGAGGTGAATGTTGTGGATGCAATGTAAAGCGGTGGAAAAATGCGGTGAAACGGTGGAAAAATGATCAGATGAAGGTTTGGTGGAGATATGCATGTGGACTGTCTGATCATATCTGGAGGTGATGATCGACGGTGGAGATTAGCTAATTGAATGACTTTAGAAATTTGGGCGAAATGCAATAATCTTTAACGTAAAACATTAAAGTTCTAATGTTAGGCGGAATGATATGAACTTTCCAATGTAAAAAATTAAAATTTTAAATGCAAGCAGAAGAAATGATTGTTAATGCAAATCATGGAGTTTGGACCTTTGAATGAAATGCAAAGGAAATGCATGAAAGACATATGAAATGGGTTGAATGGTGGGAGTTGGTCATGGGAAGAGGGCGATTTAATATAGACCATCAGATCTTAGGAGGAGATCGACGATGGTGATGATCTGATGCAATGTTGAGGTCACGCGATGAGAAAATTGTGAATGGAGTGCAAGATGAAATGAGGGTCGTTGATCTGCACAGATCAACGATCGTGATTGCGTGGAAGAAAGTCCATGAGCAGAAGTGGGCAAGTGGTTTTCTAATGAAAACAGCTGGTTTCACACGGTGAAAAGGGGGGAAGGCTGTTTTCACTTTTTGAATGCGATATAGGTCTCCGGCTGACACGTGGCATTTAGAAACCGCTTATATCGCGTGAATGTGAACGTTTAACGCTTGGATGCAAAACTTGCATGATATTGATGTGGGCCGTTGGATCTGGGACTGTGAGATCCGATGGAGGGAGGTGGAGTGCGATATGAGAACGTGCGTGATCAATAGAGTGGGGTCAAGCGGAAGGTGGTTTTAATACAGGCCGTCCGATCTATGAATGAACGAATGAGATATGGAGAGAGGGAACGAAGGTGGAGGATATGGTTAGTGGGTGGGAGAAATCCTGGCCATTAGATCAAGAGGGTTGAACGAATGCGATTCAATCGGAAGTGGGGGAGGCAGGGGTTAGATCTCCGATGGGGTGAAGGAGCGATTGGCTCTGGACCGTTGGATCGGCTTCAGATCAACGGTTGTGATTGGATCAGAAGTGACCAATTAGGGAACACAGGGTAGAGTGAGAGCGAATCCTGGCCATTGGTTCTTGTGGATTCAATGGCCAGGATTGCATCAAGAGGTCGCAATCGGGGAAACGGAGGGTGGCACAATAAAAAATTCCGATGGGCGATGAAGCGATTGGCGCTTGACCATTAGATGTATATGCGAATCAATGACGGAGATTATCATTGGGATTTAACACAGGGAGCATGCGTGGCGTGGTGAAATAAGCATGGACCATCAGATCTATATATATCGACGGATGATATCACACCCGCACTTAATAGAATAAATACCATCGCATCAGAGATTTTAAACTTTACAAAGCAAATGCGCTCCCGGACACCTTCCGATTCCGATTAGTGCCCTTTGACTTAGTGCTTGGTCTTAGCACTGGGCCTTATGGATGGGAAGTGGTTAAGGGCCTTGCTGAAAGGGGCTAAGCCTGATATATGTAAAAAATGGGTTTTTTAGCCTAAAAACAGAGTTTTTAAGGCTGAACAGAGGCTTCCGGTAAATGGAAAAATGGTTTTTTAAGCCAAACAAAGGGTATTTGTAAGGTTAAAAGGGGAGATGGGATTATTTAGTAGGCATGGGAGGGGATTTTGGGGGTTAAATGGGGAACTTTGAAAAAAGGGAAAAAAGGTAAAAATGGGGGAAATTTGCAGGGATACAAAGGGCAAATCAAGGCTTTTCTGAGCACAATTTTTTCATAGGCAGTGAGGCTTTTTGGATGGAAACAACAGTGAAGATATTTTCAAAGGAAATGGACACACAGAGGCTTCAAGGATGATTTCTTATTTGATTCAGCTATTACAAACATGATGGTCATTAATCAACAAAAAACATTCCCCAACAATCTACCTACCCATCCTACAATCCTAGCATTTTTTCTTCAAGGTGCATTTGAATTTGCAGACCTTCTTCATCATTTTTTTTTTTTTAATTGAAAATAGAAAACACACTAACCTAATTCTACCCTTATTCCTCCATGAGGCCAAATTAAACAGTTGGTCTCATAGTTTCTCTACCTATTCTAATATCTGCTAGGATTAAACTGTCTAGCAGATTTCTTCTCTACATTCTACAACAGAAATTTAAACAACAGTCAAACAAGGATTAGACAGTCTGGCTTGCTGTAATTTGAAGAAATTAAAAACCACTAACTAAATGCTCACAGGCTGAGCTTTATTGAGATTTCCTACCTATTATACTCTAACTTGAAAATCCTTGTTGTGTTATATGATACAATAGTGCCAGTGCAGCCAATTCAGTAATAGAAAAAATGAGGAAGAGATCTGACTACTTGTCAGAGATAGCCATGGATTACTTTGAATGTGGGTCTTCAAAACAAAAGCCACCATCCGTGGTGACCACTCCTGATGTATCTGGTCCCTTCCAAGGGTCAATGTTTGGGAACTTGAGTCAATTAGGGCCTCCATATATTCTGCCACGGGATCAATGAACATATGATGTAAAATTTCTTCTTTTAGGCCTTCCATGACTGGTAGGTTACCTGCATCCTTGGCAGCTTGGGTCACTGCATTTTCAGTGTGACTCTCGAAGGTCCAATCGTCCTCTTCCTGCATATTAAGAGGTAGTGAAATTTCTTGTTGCTTAGGAGGAGGAAAGCTTTCCAAAAATTCTCTGGGGTCTCTGAATTGATATGTTTGTTCTTGTGAGTTTAAAACTTCAATTTCAGCTTCATATATTTCAACCACCAAGTCTAGGAAATTTTTCTTAAGCTTAGGTTGAGAATCGAATCTTGAGCTGAGAAGGAAAACTTTTGGAAGGTCTTCACATTTAATTTCTGCCAGTATACTTGATATTCCATATTGAAACTCTTCTACGGGACTTAATTTCTTAGAGTCTTCCATTGGCAGGGAGATTTGGTCAAAGAAAACTGATACTTATAGTCTCCTCTAACATTGAAGGTGTTGTAATGAAACTCTGGTCTCCCAGTGGAGTCTTATGAAAACCAAGATAATTAGCAGGCTTACTGATCACCAGTGGAGTCTTTAATCGTTGAAGAACTATGGAGTTTCCAGGTGGAAGGTTTCAAATGTTTCAAGAAAGTATACTATCCACCACAGTGATTAACCACCAAAATAAGGCTACTATGGTCTTCTTTGAGTCTTTGAAATGTTTAAAGGTGTGTCTCACTCAAAGTTCCCCAGTGGAGTTGCCATTATGTTGAGTTCCCATGTTTTGGCAAGTTTGGCAATACCAAAAGATGAGACAACATCAGAACCACTTTTAGACCTCAGGATCTAGCCCTCCTGGGTCTAGAGAGGGATCTCTCTATAAAGGCAAAGGTATATGTCTTTGAAGTTCAATTTAAGGTTTTAGGCTGGTTATAGGCACAAGGTTTGTTTTGTTTGATTGTTTGTTTGGTTGTTGGGAATCAGGAAGGAAGGGTTCAATATAAGACAAGGATGAGCAAAAAGGATTTTAGACAAAGGAGAGATAAGTCAGAGAACACTCAAGACCATTGGGAAATGGAGTCAGGAAAGGGTTTACTTGCTATTCAGTATTCACGGCTTTCAATTGGGTTAGTCATATAAAGCATAAGATCTTAAAGATGATAGTGTGGTATGAAACGGCAAGAAAAGAAGGTGAATGACAAGGAAACCTCAAAGGTGACCAATTAAGAATCAGATCCAGGGACAGGACATGCCATTAAACACCTGTGATCCAACTCCTAAAAGGTTAAATCTTCAGACAAGGGAAACATTAAAGATTTAAACACAAAGGTGAAAACCTGAGATCAGAGAAAGGCTTTGAATTTTCAATGCTTTGGCATCCAACTTAAGGGAACTTAGAAAGGCTCAATTGATTGAAAATGACCCTAGTGAGACAGAATCAACATTCTAAACTCCCAGTATCCAAATTATTTCAATTAGAGCCCAATAAGAACATCTAAGAATAGGTTCATTAATTCATACATCAGCTAGCAGTAAAGATTAGCTACTACACTGGTTAAATTATCTTGAATCAGTGCTCAGATAACACATATAGCATAAACCATAAAAGGTAAGGAGAGCAGAAGCATAGGGTACCATGCAAGGGTATATCCTAAACCAAATTTCTGATTCTTACCAGAGAAATGAAATGTAATGGATTACAAAGAAAACAGAGAAAAAGGCAGAAAAACATCACCGCTGCTTTAAATCAGGATCCAAAGAAATGTGCTTGTCATATTAAAGAGAAACAACAGTCATGTACAAATTTTTCCAACAGCTTGATATTCAGTCTGAAAACATCTCCTCAGCCTATCTTACAACTTTACATAGAGAACTATATCTCAAGAGAAACATCTTACAATTCACAGATATCCGATCAACAACCAACAACCTTTACAATGAGTTTCTTCATGAGTTTTATAGCTGAAAGAGAGGCAGAGGAGGTAGATGAAACACCATATGAAACATTAAAATAGAGTAGAAGAAGAGGGATCGAGGCCCATTCTGTTTTAATATCTGAGCATTAATCCTTAGTACTCTTTGGCTGAAAGAGTGGTCTTCGACAGGCTGAAATTTACTCTGGGTATGTTCTTTGATGTACTTTGGCTGTAGTACTCTGTATTACTCTGGTGAATAAAAAAAAAGGTAGATAAATTACTTCAGGTTTGCCATACTGCATAAAAAATTCTATAGTAGCATTAGGACCATTCTTTCAGGGAGGAAAACTTCTTAGGGACACAATGTAGAATAAAAATAGTATGGGTACTTTGTCCTTTCCCGGGGGGGAACTTTTGCTGATGTGAAACATTGATAATATTGTTTTCTGTGCGTGAGGCCTCATTAGGCCTTCTGTGTTAATCATAAGGTCTTCAATTTGGTACATTTTCCTTTTAAACATTGGATTAAGGCTTAAAAATATTCAATTACAGGCCTTAAACTCTCTGATCTTTCACTGATACTCTTTGTTGCTTCATTACTGTCTCTATTTGTGAAATTTGAGCTTTAATGGTGCTGGAGAGGTTTTACAGAGTTAAACCACCTGATTTGAATAAAATATGCATTTAAAACACTTTCAGTAGTCTTCCCTGCAATTTCTAGCTCTGAAAATGACCTTTCTGCTCAATGTGTCACTATAACAGTGATTGTGAGCAATGGCGGTTTCCACCACCTGTACCCTGCAAAATCACACAAATATGTTAAGAAATCCATGCAGGAATGGGGTTGAATGATGTGGAGAATCGTGGAACTGGCAGTGCATAGAGGTGAATGCTATGGATGCAATGTAAAGTGGTGGAAAAATGCGGTGAAACGGTGGAAAAATGATCAGATGAAGGTTTGGTGGAGATATGCATGTGGACCGTCCGATCATATCTGGAGGTGATGATCGACGGTGGAGATTAGCTAATGGAACGACTTTAGAAAGTTTGGAGAAATGCAATAATATTTAACGTAAAACATTAAAGTTCTAATGTTAGGCGGAATGATATGAAATTTCCAATGTAAAACATTAAAAGTTTAAATGCAAGTGGAAGAAATGATTTTTAATGCAAATCATGGAGTTTGGACCTTTGAAAGAAATGAAAAGGAAATGCATGAAAGACATATGAAATGGGTTGAATGGTGGGACCCGGTCATGGGCGGAGGGCGATTTAATATAGAACGTCAGATCTCAGGAGGAGATCGACGGTGGCAATGATCCGATGCAATGTTGAGGTCACACGATGAGAAAATTGTGAATGGAGTGCGAGATGAAATGAGGGCCATTGATCTGCACAGATCAACGGTCGGGATTGCGTGGAAGAAAGTCCATGAGTAGAAGTGGGGAAGTGGTTTTCCAATGAAAACAACTACTTTCGCACGGTGAAAAGGGGGGAACGCTGTTTTCACTTTTTGAACGCGATATAGGTCTCTGGCTGACACGTGGCATTTAGAAACCACCTATATTGCGTGAATGTGAAATGTTAACGCTCGGACGCAAAACCTGCACGATATTGATGTGGGCCATTGGATCTGGGACTGTGAGATCCGACGGTTGGAGGTGGAGCGTGATACGGGAACATGCGCAATCAATAGAGTGGGGTCAAGCAGAAGGTGGTTTTAATATAGAACGTCCGATCTATGAATGAATGGTTGAGATCTGGAGAGAGGGAGCGAAGGCGGAGGATATGGTTAGTGGGCGGGAGAAATCCTGGCCATCAGATCAAGAGGGTTGAACGACTGCGATTCAATCGGAAGTGGAGGAGTCAGGGGCCAGATCTCCGATGGGGTGAAGGAGCGATTGGCTCTGGACCATCAGATTGGCTTCAGATCAATGGTTGTGATTAGATCGGAAGTGACCAATCGAGGAACACAGGGCGAAGTGAGAGCGAATCCTGGCCGTTGGTTCTTGTGGATTCAACGGCCAGGATTGCATTGGGAGGTCATAATCAAGGAAACGGAGGGTGGCACAATAAAAAATTCTGATGGGCGATGAAGCGATTGGTGCTTGACTGTTGGATGTATATGCGAATCAACGGCGGAGATTATCATCGGGAGTTAACACAGGGAGCAAGCAGGGCACGGTGAAATAAGCGCAGACTGTCAGATCTATATAGATTGATGGATGATATCTCACCCACACTTAATAGAAGAAATACCATCGCATCGGAGGATTTAAACTTTATAAAGCAAATGCGCTCTCAAACACCTTCCGATTCCAATTAGCGCCCTTTGACTTAGCGCTTGGTCTTAGCACTGGGCCTTATGGAGGAGAAGTGGTTAAGGGACTGGCCGAAAGGGGCTAAGCCTGAAATATGTAAAAAATGGGTTTTTTAGCCTAAAAACAGAGTTTTTAAGGCTGAACGGAGGCTTCTGGTAAATGGAAAAATGGGTTTTTAAGCCAAACAAACGGTATTTGTAAGGTTAAAAGGGGAGATGGGATGATTTAGTAGGCTTGGGAGGGGATTTTGGGGTTAAAGGGAGAACTTTGAAAAAATGGAAAAATGGTAAAAATGGGGGAAATTTGCAGGGATACAAAGGGAAAATCAAAGCTTTTTGGATGGAAACAACAGTGAAGATCTTTTCAAAGGAAATGGACACACATAGGCTTCAAGGATGAGATATTTTCATAGGAAATGTATCTCTTGAAGGCTCAAAAAAAATTTAGCCACCTGTTTTCTTGACAAAAAATTCATAGGTGGCTAACAAGAGGGAAGGTCACAGAGAAACTCAGCCAAAACTAAATACTTCTTGGACTTGGATTTAATGAATTCAAAATCAAATTCCTACAAAATGACCATCCATTTTTAATATTTCCCCCCTTGAAATTGACGTGATAAGATATAGATCATGGGGTTTCAATCCGAAATGAAAATGGTCTTTGGAAATAGGATATAGTGGTGAAATATTTGGACAGCTTGAACAACTTCCAAGGCAAGATTTTCTACGTATGAATACTTAACTTCCGTATCATTGAGATTATGACTCAAATAATAGATCAGATGTTCTATCCCATTTTCTACTTGGACCAATACCATAGAAATGGTTGTTTCAGTTACGACGATATATAGGAAATAATCATTTTGATAATTACGGGGATACATTAATAATGCCTGGATAAGATTGTCCTTGACTGTAATGTTCCAAATGGGGAAAAATAAGCTCAATAGGGAATATCTTAATATATTCCACTATGGAATCACACCAATATGGAATCGCACCAATAGATCTAAACCAGAGATAGATTGGTAGGGCATTTACTGGTTATATCACCTCTAAAGAGAGGGTGAAAACCATAAGCTTCCTGGCCCTTTCCAGACTCTATCTATAGAAGATTGGTGAAACACAGAAAGTAAGGGAATAGCACACTCCTATTGGATTTTTCATCCCTTGGGATCCTTAGATCTATAGATCTAAAGAATTTATCCAAAAGAGGATAAAAAACCAAAAAAGGAAGAAGTGGGAAATTCCACTTTCAGGAAAATCAGCAAGAGGCTTAGTGAGAACGTTGTATAAGAAAATGGGTGCAAAAATAACGTAGGTCAGGGATTTTTTCCTCTAGCTTGGGCTGTTTGGGACTTGTGTGATGAATTTCAGGAAAAAAAAATAGTTTAAGTCCCTTAAACAGATCTCCCACGAAGCTGATTAGCTAAAAATCAGCTAAAGAGAAGAGCTATTGCAACAGGAAAACCCAGCAACCAGAATTGCGCAGTTTTTCAAAATAATCAGAGGAGGTCAGCTTAAAATGTCAAAATTACAACAAGATACATCAGATCAGAAATATAAATTATCCTCCCTTCAATCTACAACAAATCCCATGAACAATATAGCAGAAATTCTTCAAGAGAGGCAACTTCGGCATATGTAAAATTGCAGAAATGAAGGAGCAACGTTTTCTCTATGAATATCTACAGTTAAACATTAAAACTTATATCTACAGAAAATCTATGGTTGTAACATCAGATCCATACCAAATCTGGAAACTACTCAGCCTCCTCTACAAGATCCCCTTGGGATTTCATCAAAATAATGCATGAATAAGTGTAGATCTGAATTATAAGCTACAGGAATGCATAATACACAGAATTTCTGAAGATGAATTTATTATAACAAAGATCAGATCTAGAATAGCTTAGAACAGTAGCTACTTCAAATATTTACAAAGTGAGAGGCAAGCCTCAATCACTTGAGATCTTCCATTGCACATAAACTGAAATAACATTAAAACCCCAAGTGTAGAAAAAGCATTTCTTGAGAGAGACTGTGTAGTACCTCAATAAAAATGAAGCACATGCTATACAATATAGATCTGAATAAAAATAAGAGAGAGAGCCTCTTCGGGGTGGTCACAAGACACCCTCCTTGAGAAAGAACTCCTCCAAAACACTAGATCTCTACAAATATAGGATACCACTTGCTGCAACCTGCAAAGCAGCTAAACCCTCAATGGGCCAGTGCTGTCCAAAAAAGCAGAGCTTGGTCTTCAACCTCATGGTGGATCATTTCAGTACATTCTCCTCCAAGAGCTACTAAGGGAATGAGGGAGGATTCCTAAACAGGAAATCCTCTTCCCTTAGGCTAAAAAGCCAAGAGAGCTAGAGTTTCTCAAGCAACCTCTACATGAGCCCTCTCCTCCTTTTTATAACTTGAAGGGGTGTACAAACCCTAAACCACTTCAATGGAATTAACCCCTTTCACATTGGATCCCTCTTCTAAAACTGCGTTGGTTCTCCAAGGTGGTCCAATTTTCTGTTCACACACAAGTGGATTTTGTTACAAAATGCCCAGATTTGTCCCTTTTCACATTGGGCATGTATTTATTCTTTGATTTAAGAATTTTTTCTTGTCCTCCTTTACATTTTATTCATCAATCATGAAATACAAAAATCAATAAGGCAAAATTAGTGTTCCAATTAGCTGAAGCTAATTTAGGAACATTACATTGACAACATCAAAAGAAGCTTGTGCAACTTTGTCCTAATGGAAGGGAACCCCCTTTTTCAATAGTCGAGTAAATACTTTAGCCATTTCGGTGTAGTTGGGTATGAAGCTCCTTAGGAAGTTAGCCTTTCCTTGAATTTTATGTATTTGAAGTAAATTTGATGGTGCAGGAAAAGCAAGAATAGCCTAGACCTTCAATGGGTCGATTCAAATTCCTTATTTTGAGACTATGAATCCAAGAAAACGACCATAACCAACACAAAACACACATTTATGTGGATTGAAGTGTATTTTTTAGTGTCGGCAGCGTAAGAAAATGGCTCTCAAATGCATCGGGTGATCAGTCTGATTCTGTAAGTTCCAGGCATAGATACTAGTATCTTTGAATATACTATTAATATGTATCCTAATGTCAAACCGGTGCATCAACACCTTCATCCTGTTCATCCAAAGAAGGCCGCTGCCATCAAAGAAGAAGTTGAAAAACTTTTGCATGTTGGTTTCATTTACCCTGTTCCGCTAACTGAGTGGGTTTCCAACATCGTTCCTATCATGAAAAAACAAGGAACCATCAGAGTGTGCATCGATTATCGGGACATTAAAATTGCTTTTCCAAAAGACAACTATCCTACTCCCTTTATCGACCAGATTATTGACGATTGTGATGGATGTGAAATTTTTTCATTCATGGCTGGATTTTCCGGCTACAATCAAATCAATATGTGCCCATAGCATCAACATAAGACAACATTCATCTGTCCCTGGGCACATTCGCATATAGGAAACTACTGTTTGGTTTAAATAACGTTAGGGAAACTTTTCAAAGAGAAATGGATTATGCTTTCAATGACATCAAGCACATTGTTCAATGAGTCACCAACTTGTTATGTGGAATTATGGATTACGGATAAAATATTATTCCCTAGATGTAGTGGTCATCTAGAACAACAGGTTAAAGACTTTGTAGCTACTTTTCCTAATAGTAAATAGACACACATAATAGATCAATAAACTTACTTGGAGTCCAAGTGCTTCTAATTCTCCTTCTGTCACTCGTGTTGTAGCTTCAAATCCAAGCTAGATCGCCAAAATATTTCCTGCAAGAATGAACACTAAACAACAAAGAGATAGCAATATACAGATGCATAGTCAAGTTATTCAGTTAAATCAATGAGACATGAACCATATACATCAGATAAGAATTCATAATATGGAAGACAGAAGCTTATACAGATACATATGTGGGAAAGTAAGTAGAAATCTTTATTAATGGATAGAAGGGGAGGTTACAACCCAGTGATTGATTTGATGTCACCATCTCCAGTAGCATGTCACTCAAACAAAATCCTCAATTGAAATTCCACCAGCATTTCTCTACACAAATTCTTCCTTCCCAAGCACTAGGATCTGTGCTCAATTTATAGAGGAGTTGAAGGTAGTTTTAAAATCAATTAATATCTAATAATAGGCAAGATATGTTCCCAATCTCAGAGGTATCAAATGGACACATGGATTAGAAGTTTGACACGTATGCACTCTTCTAGAAGGCCTTGGCCAAGTGGAGATTCTGGAACAATGAGAATTTCACTCCCAATTGACCAATGCACCCTTGAGTGTCGGGAAGTGCTTTGCAAAGCACCTTTGAATGGAGGTACCTATATATGCAACACACTTAGCCCCTTGAGAGACTGCATTGGTGAGCTCATAGGTGATTTATCATGTTCTTCAAATCTTGGAAACCTTGCAGATGGAGGTCATAGATGATTTTTTTTGTTCTTTGTCTGAGGGCATGTAGCAACTGAAATGATAGGGGATGATAGATCCTATTCATCTGCTCTGGGGATGATGTCAAGTTAACTAGGTCATTGGGAATGTTTCCCAAATTGACCTATAACATTGCACATTATGGAGATCAAAGTATTGGTCCATTTGTAGTATCCATGTTACCAGATCATTGCCATAAAACTTCCTCATATAGATCTTTGGAATATGGTTCTTCTTCAATCCAATTTTAGAGGCTATGGAATCATGATTAACATTTTTTTTCTTATCATGAGTTTCAACTAATACCTTTTCACCATTAGGAATCATTTCTTGTAGCAACTTTGTTAGACCTTCCTTCAAACCTTCCATGTATGCTTTTAAACCATCCTTTAAAGTTTCCATTTTTTCTTCCATATTAGCTTCGATACCATCTATCTTAGCTTCCATTTCATTTTTGGTTACTCTTTGTGAGAGAAAAATTTGTTGCATTTGGTCTCGTAATTTTGATATATCATGTTGCAATTCTTCCTCTTCATGTGTCATAGTAGAGATTTATGAGGGTTTAATGGGCATGTAATTATTATTGCGAGGAATTTTAAAACCCAATTCTGATATCAATGCTTCAATATGCCATTGGAATCCCTTCTGACTAATTTTTCAAACAAAAGTTATGCATTTTTTTTTAATAAAATACACACCTTTTTCTTGCTTTTGAAGAGCTAGACATTGAACCTGATGTCTCTCTGTTATTTCGGATCCCCAATATTTTAAATTAAATCATATATTTTCCCTATGATTTTTCTTTCCAATGCCATAGGTTATATCTAATTTGGATTCTTCAAGGAAAATTTATTCCCGATCTCCCACAATGTACTAATTATGGACTAGTTCAGTAGAGAAAACTTCTATGTCATACCATGTGTCACTCTTTCAACCTTTATCCCTGAAATTGATAAAAAATAAAATATAGGCTATTCTATTTCATCTAATTTTTACAGATTTTAAATCCGATCGCTGAAACGAAAGTTATGACGATTTTCCGTCAGTCACCTGTATGAGACTGAATTCTGTAGCCTGCAAAAACCCTAACTTCCTCAGATCATATCTCTGAAATTATAGTGAAACAAGATCTGAAATTCCATAAGGATGTTCACTAAGATTTTAAATCCACGTGGTTTCAATTTCAGCTTCTGAAGCTTCGTAGAAAAAACGATATAGCGAAAATTCCAAGATGACATGTTTTAAGAAGCAAAACCCTAGAATCGAAAGCTATCATACCAAATGTTATGCAACCAACTCAAAAAATAGAAGAAAATTGGAATATTAGAGTTCTTAAATTTCTTAATTAATTAATTAAATAAGATGGTGGAAGGACCCATAAACCCCATAGATGAATAAAATCCACTTTTGATGTGTGAATGTGGGTTATTTAGATGTAGATATACATTATGGAGTAGTAGAGAAGCTTCTTAAATGTAGGAAGAGTGGAGATAATGGATCATTAATGTAAAATCATGGAGATATTAGAGGAAGTCAACTGAGATCACGGTGCATTAAAAGTAAGATCATAAAGAACTTATGATGAAGTTGTGGAGGAAGTGGTGCATCTAATGCACACGTGATGGAGAGAGTGGGAATTAAATGCAGACATGATGTAGATCATGGAGAGACAACGTAGTCTTCATGGAGGCTAGTGGCCACATGTACAATGCAGTTATGGGGTGGGCCAGGGCTATGGAAGGCTCATAATATATATAAGAAAGATGAAGGCACAATAGAAGGAGGATTTGTATTATTATTTTTTATCTGTTTAGATCTATATTTTTCATGTGACATTTATATGCATGCTTATGCTGTTTAGCTAAGTCTGTAGTGTTATTTAGCACACGGTTATTTTCGAGCGGAAATACCACCCTTACCCATGGGGGACTTCGAGTGCCTACTCTCATAAGGTTACATTGAGTTTCCATTCATCATCAGGCATTGGTGCCACCAAATTCGGTCTCAGGAATAACGCATTCATGCTTGAGGGTTCGAGAGGTGGAGGATGTTTCTAGCATATCAGCTAGGAAAACGATGGAGGATTCATCCTTCCACCTTGTGCTTCAAGTTCAACATTTCAGGAGAAGCATATACATATCTAGTATTCAGGACACCATTTCATACCTCTAGGCAACAACAGTCCCCTTAAGGATTGCGTAGTTTAGTCTTGTAGATCAGAAGGAGGAAGGAAGTTTCCAGTATTTCAGCTGGAAATCCTTTGAGGGACCATATCCTGACTTTGTATTCACTATTTCCATCATTATTGAGTTGATTTACAATATTTAGCAGCAATATAGAGAACCTCCATCCTTGACAGCGCAGTTTTTTTCCAGTAGTTTTGTAGCAACAGTTGCAATCAGTGGAGGAGGAAGGAGGAGCTAGATCTTGAGCTTCTGTCTTGAGGATCTAGCAAAGGGATCAACCCTTCAAGCATAGATCTGATTGTACATAATATTGTAACCATATTTGATCATATTATGCTTCATATTTGCAGACCCAATAGTTATATGTGTAATCCCTATGAGGGTGATTTTCCTAGATTGCTAGATATGGAAATCCCTTTCTGGGTTAACTTTGGTATTCATCATAGAGCCCGGATATAAATTTTCAGCATCATTAGAGCTCCAGAACGCCCAGATATACACTGATATGTCTTTCTAGCAGTTGAAGTCCTGAAATTTGCAGCAGGGACAAAACAATATTCCTTCCAGTAGTCCAACAATTACGTAGTCCCTCTTGTGGGAGGACTTCAGAGTCATTATAGCCTTCTTCTTTGGCTTGAGTGTCTCATATTTTGAGCACTGTTGTACTAGTTTATCCACCTACTCGTTAATAAAATGGCTCAAATATTTTGTCTATTTTATGGTGTATTTAGATTATATTTTTAGATTGTTGCAGTTTCATCTATTGCGTTTTTATATTACTGCATTCTCCCTTTTGGGATATTACAGTGGTATCAAAGAATGATATTTGGCATAGCTTGTGGGCACTTCATCTTTAACATCAAAGAAGAAGCATATAGTAGAGATCTATAATGATGGAGGGTATAATAATCCATGGTATACATACTATGATGGAGAGCACTTTCCATTGTCAGGATAGATTTTTCTTGATGAGCCCCTCACAACTTAAAGAGAAATCTCTACCTATGGCATGTATGGAGCCTTATGGGTTCTATTGGGCCAATGATGAGAGGATCTCATGGAGAGACCTCAAAGGAGGTGCACTTCAACATTTCATGGAGTGAAAAGCTATTCAAATGGAGGATATTGGTATTCTAACTTGGAGGGATACCAAGATTGATCATGACATGCTTCATCATCCACAGTGGGATGGATGGATGAGGAGGATGAGCAAGGGGTTGAAAATCTACTTGCATATCTATGATACAGAGCAACAAGAAGCATGGTTGCGCTGGTTACTTTTGGGTGATTATGGTTACTACCCAACATCTCACATTTTTGTGGTCCATGCCAAGTACATCACCTATGATATGGAGCAGCAGGAGGCACGGTTGCACTAGTTTTTGATGAGAGAGTTTGGCCATTACATGATATATCTTATGTTCATGTATATACTTTTATTTAGGATGTATCTCATGTCCATAAATGTACATTTTTTGGGATATGTATTATGTTAATGTATGTACTTTGGTTTGGGACATGGCATAACTCTCACATGATGTGGCAACAAGGATCTTGTTTGTATTATTCTAATGAGACATTCCACATGTCTATTAGTATATTGTTGCTCCATGACTTGCATCATGATTGTAGAAATTATATGCACTAAGCATGCATATGTCCAAGATCCACCTGATCTCACACTATTTAACTTTATGCAAGATACTAAATCTATTCCAATTGTTAATCTTTTGTGGAAAAATTAATTGCACACACATGTGAAGCATAAACAAAAATTATCAATCGCACATAACACAGTTTTTAACCGAGAAAGCCTGAAGCTGAAAACCCCAACTATATATTATGTAACATGGAGATCATATGAAAATATCATACAAGCATACAAAGCTTATCACAAGCCCTCAGTATAGTACAATTGTCATACACTAATCAGGTCTAATCTTGCAAATCCATGCACCGATCTATGCCACCTGCTAGCCTGCCTCCATTGCACAATCTCTGTTGAAGAATAGATCTTAATGAATTCGAATTACTCCATCCTTGACTGCGCAATCCTCATTGGCATCTCCACTGAGTGTGTGATGCAATCAATGCATCACTAATAGTCACAATAGATATTCTATCTTTCCCTTTCACCTATCTCTCCACTGGTCTCCACTGAAACTGCCATGCACTGTAGTTAACTGATGTATTATTTAGCTTGATGAATGAGTTATTATTTATGAATTAATTAACTAATTAATTCACTCCACTCTCACTAGTGTATCAATCGCTTAGACTAGATACAACTAGCTCAACCGAGTCTAACTAAGTTAAACTAAATACAACTCCATAACTACTTCTTCCAAACTCCACCAAACTCGCCACTTGAGTTCTAACTGAGTCCTCCATGCAATAGCTCTAGTAAACCCTTAGGAATAGCGTAATTCCTTCTGTCAGCTGTTGTGCCACATCTGTGCACTGAACTGAAGTGATCCAAGAGAATAAGTTGTTGTTTAGAGTCTGATTATTATTAAGAGATAATAATAATCGAAATGCATCTATTTTTAGATTGAAGATCTATAAATAGACTAAGCCCAATATTCTAAAAATATAATTTCATCTATTTTTTCAACTTGATCAACCATCCACAAATAGCATCCTGCAACTTCTGAAATACGATGATCATGTCTAAAAATAGACTTGCGCCAAAAATAGCTTGCGGGCCCACTTAGTGAAGGCGACTCTTTTCACTAAGCTCATCATGTTGTTGAATCTCAACAATGATGATGTAAGGTGGCAGCAAGAATACTTGTTGCTTTGGTTACTCTTGGGAGAGTATGGGCTGATTTCTCCCCATACATTGCATGACATTGATGGAGGATGGCAATAGGAGGACTTACTGCATTGGCTTATGTTGGGAGATTATGGTCATTGTACTTGGTATAATGATGATGTGATGTGTCAAAAAGAGGCATTGATGCTATGGCTTCTATTGAGAGAGTATGGCTCTCATATTTGCATTGATGTTGATTTGGCATGGCAGAAATAAGCATTGTTACGGTGGCTTCTTTTGAGAGAGTATGTCTCTCTTACTTATTTCTATGATGATCTAGCATGGCATCAAAAGGCTTTGTTGCAGTGGTTGTTATTGGGAGAATATGGTTTGACATTGTACATGTTCATCCATATGTCTCTACTTCTTATTTTTCACTATGTTGATGTGATGCTTGGATCCCACAAAGCCAACATGGATAATGATGAGAGCCTTGAGAGATATAATCTACTCTATATAGCATGGGTTGGAGAGATTGTTCATGAGTTGGGACTTTCCACTTTCACAAGAAACACTTCATTTCATGTATCTCATGTATAGAGGAGATCTTTGGACATCATATGGTTCCCACTTAGATATTCACTGATGAGGAGAGACATGTAACTTTTCAGTTGGAGGCCATTCCAGACATTCTAGAGAGGCAACTTTGGAGTTGGGAATGCATTACACATTGTGGCAGATGGGGAGGCCTTCCATATGAGGATGCCATTTGGAGGGAGGATGTTTTTTGTAGCATTCACTTTTGCGGTTGCTTGAGGACAAGCAACATTTTGGCGGGGAGGACAGTAATATTCCCAATTTTCCACAAGATAATTGGAATATTAGAGTTCTTAATTAATTAAGTAAATAAGAGGGTGGAGGGACCCATAAACCCAATAGATGAATAAAATCCACTTTTGATGTTTGAATCTAGGTTATTTAGATGTAGATCTACATTATGGAGTAGTGGAGTAGCTTCTTAAATGTAGGAAGAGTGGAGATCATGGATCATTAATGTAAAATCATGGAGATCTTGGAGGAAGTCAACTGAGATCATGGTACATTAAAAGTAAGATCATAAAGCACTTATCATGAATTTGTGGAGGAAGTGGTGCATCTAATGCACACATGATGGAGAGAGTGGGAATTAAATGCAGACAAGATGGGGATCATGGAGAGACATCTTAGTCTTCATGGAGGCTAGTGGCCACATGTACAATGCAGTTATGGGGTGGGCCAGGGCTATGGAAGGCTCATAATCTATATAATAAATATGAATTCAAAATAGAAGGAGGCTTTGTATTATTATTTTTGATTTTTTTATATCTATATTTTTCATGTGACATTTCTAGGCACGATTATGTTTTTTAACTAAGTTTGCAATGTTGTTTAGCACATGGGTGTTTCCGAGCGGAAACCCCACCCTTACCCACGGGGGACTTCGAGTGCCTACTCTAGGAAGGTTCTATTGAGATTCCATTCATCATCAGGCATTGGTGCCACATTCAACCACTCTCATATGCACATTCAGTCTCAGGAATAATGCATTCTTGCTTGAGGGTTTGAGAGGTGGAGGTTGTTTCTAGCATATCAGCTAGGAAACTGGTGGAGGATTAATTCTTCCACCTTGTGCTTCAAGTTCAGCCTTTTAGGAGCAACATATTCATATCCAACATTCAGGCCAACATTTCATACCTCCATGCAGCAACAGTCCCCTCAAGGATTGCGTAATCTAGTCTTGTAGATCTGAAGGAGGAAGGAAGTTTCCAACATTTCAGCCGAAAATAATGTGAATGACCATATCCTCACTTTGTATTCACTATTTCCATAATTATTGAGCTGATTTGAAATATTTAGCAGCAGGCTAGAGAACCTCCATCCTTGATAGCGCAGTTTTTGTCCAGCAGTTGTGTAGCAGCAACTGCAATTAGTGGAGGAGGAAGGAGGAGCTAGATCTTGAGCTTCTAGCTTAAGGATATAGTGAAGGGATCAACCCTTCAAGCATAGATATGATTGTATATCATATTACAACCATCTTTGATCAGATTATGCTTCATATCTGCAGACCCAACAGTTATATGCGCAAGCCCTAAGAGGGTGATTTTCCTATTTGCTAGATCTGGAAATCCCTTTCTGGGTTATCTTGGGTATTCATCATAGAGCTCGTATATAAATTTCCAGCATCATCGGAGCTCCAGAACTACCAGATATAAATTTTAATATATTTTCAGCAGTTGTAGTCCTGACATTTGCAATAGGGACAACACAATATTCCTTCCAATGGTTACACAGTCCCTCTTGTGGGAGGAATTCATGGTCATTCTAGCCTTCTTATTTGGCTTGAGTGTCTCATATTTGGAACACTATTTTATTATTTTATCCACCTCCTTGTTAATAAAAAGGCTCAGCTATTCTGTCTATTTTATGGTGTATTTAGATTATATGTTTACATTGTTGTAGTTTCATCTATTGTGTTTTTGTATTACTTCATTCTCCCTTTTGGGATATTACATCAAATTACAAAGCCTAATTTATATATATAGGAGTCTAAGGGGTCAAAATATAATCAGAGCCTACATAACAATAATAATGTAAAGGAAACAACAATAACAATAAAGGCGCTACACGAACAATAACAATAAGGGGCTACACTAGTATTATAGGGACCTAACAACCGAGCACTATATGGGTCGGGTATATCCAAATAGTATCGCATGCACTAGAACTAAGCTGAACCCCCTCTGAATAGTGTCTCTGATATGCCCGGGTATTCTTTTCCGTGGGATGATTGAAGGATTTTAAGCACCCTAAAATTCAACTTCTATATTTTACAAATGTAACATGACCATGACAGCTTATGGGATGCCTACCCCCAATGATCCTAACCTGAAATTTAAATTTTCTTGTGGCCCATGTGGCGAGAGTTAGTTGGTTCAAGTTATGGTTAATTTTAGGGGTCTTAATTTTCTTAGGGTGTGAGATGGTAAGAAAAATTAATATAAGTACAAAAAGCTCTGTAAACTGGATACCTTCTTATATGAGGCTTACAAATTCTTAGTGTGTGGTGAAGTGAAAATACAAAGTGTGATGAGATGTGGATATGCGATGATCTCTTACTATACCCCCTATTTACACTAAGTTTTAATTGTTCCTTGAATGAAAAAGAAACGATGTGCGGGTAATGGGTTGCTTACTCTTTTTCCTATTACACTATGTGGGTCTAAAGGGATATGTGAAACTCAATTTATTTAAGAAATCGTTCATATGCAAGCCTAGGTTCACCTAAAAGACGCAAGGGAAGCATAGATTACTTACTTTCTGTATTGACACGTGGCCCTAGTCCCAAAACTAATGAAATAGAAAAAATGATTTGGTTAGTAAAAATAGTTGTGGATGATGGGCTACTTACTCCTTTAAAATTAAGCTATATTATTTTCAAAGACTTAGAAAAATATATTGAAAAACATATGTGGAATTTTTCCACTTAAACTTCTCCCTAATTAAGCTATGTGTTTTCAAAAAATGAAAGATAATCCAATTTTTCCACTAATAATGGTTAGTAAATAAACTAAGCAAACTAAACATATTGTACAGAAAATGTATAGGTGAAGGAAATTCAATAAAGGCTTCCAATAACTTGAGAAAAGAGAAAATACAAGGTTCATTTAGCTTTCCGGAAACCACACGGGTTTAGTTATGCACAGACGCTCCTACATGTCTGTCTGAGAAAAAGTCGCATGGTAGACAATAAACTGAGAATTACTAATATTCTCGGCTCAGAACAAACCCAAAAGGTCCTTCAAAAATTCCCGAGAGATGTTGGATCCTTGTAAGGTGATTATGTAGAGAGAAGGTCCCAAAAATACAACTATTATAGTAAATAAAAGAAACTAGTGGATTCACCAATTCTGTGGGTAGTGTTTTTGTAGCAATGGTGTAACAAATAACACATCCTTAACAGTTTGTTGTTCCTTGCAAAGGAACACAGATAGATTTTGTGTTGTTAGTGGACAGACTTAGATAAAAAAAGCACTACAAATGGTGAGAACAATGCATCTACAAAAATAAACTAAACAAATAGATAAACACACAAAATAATGCTTAATTAAGCAAACAAGTCAACAAAATAATGGGAAAAGGCTCCCTTTATTGATTGTTGGTGGTATAAGATTAATAATAAACACTTGAAGATAATTCTTTGAGCTATGGTGCTAAAAAATCCTCATCAAGGAGGTCCCTTTCCTCAATCTCTTCGCAAGCTCCTCCTCTCTCTCAAAATAAGTATGAATATTCTCTCAATGGTGGACTCTTCTCTCACTAGGATGATGGATTTCTTAGAATCAATATGGCCAACATATAATGCTCTTACTTCTTCTACTTCAAAAATGAAATGTGGTGTTGCTTTGATAGAAATTTTTCCAACATAAAATTGTCTCATACTTTCGTTCTCCCATGGATTTTTTATATAGATTTTTTTGAATCCATCCTCCCTCTCTTGGTTCATGAATGATAGTGACTCAAGAGTAGGACAAGATGATTCCATTTAGGGTTGCATATATTTAGGGAAACTCAAATTTGGTTGTCCTTGACTAGCACATGTCAGAGAACCATCCTCCAAGTGTGGGAAGTGGTCCCAAATTTGTTGAGTCACACTTTTCCTCAACCACGAGGATTTCGAAGAAAAAGTCACACAGGCGCGATTTTGGCCTTCATATATGGTGCAAAATCCAAATTTTACACATGTAACCTTAGGAGAAATTAATTTTTTTGAACATCCTTAATGTCTTCAGCTGGAAAATATTTATCTGTATGTTCTGCTGGACGAACATAGGTGTCTTTTAGAGTGTATGATTTTTTGGTGTTAACATCCCATACCAAAGTTCAAGCAACCTCTCATGAGATTCTACGTTATAGTACAACTCCATATTGTGCCCAACATGTTTAAAATAATACATGTAAGGCTCCATATATTTAATCGTATAGTTTTCAACAATACATGCCGCCAAAATGAGTTAGGCATTAAGACCAAAAAGAGGATGTGCAGAATTAGATGACCAAAAATTAACACCATCAAACTAAGATTGGTAGAAAATTGTGGTGAAATAACAACTAGGTTTTACTAGGGCTCCATACATCTCACAATGAATTATTTAACCATGTGACTCTTTTTAAACATCATTGGACATTTAGGCAGACATGGAAAAAACATTAAAATAGGGTTGTCAACTAAACTTTGAGGAAATCAAATATGGAATTTAAAAGGAATCCTTATAGCTTGCAATGACCTCTTAAATTAGTGAACCATTCTCAACATCAAGAGAACATTAAGCTAGTATTTTCATGATAGGGATCACCCTCATCACAAACTTTTATGCCAACCTGCATGATTTTATATATTTACCTATCTACACATGTAGTAATAATACCATATATGACTTGTATTATTAGACAAGAATCGTATATGAAAGTATGGTAATCCTCGAAAAATCTTCATGACCGACTTTAATGTTGAGCACAACAACGATAAGATACACAATCATCAATACAACATCATGCAATTATACACAATTTCATCCACAGTTTAAGAATCATCATAAAATTAAAAATCATATGAATAGTTTTAGGAATATAAATATGAAAACCATTGTTCACAACAATTGTGATAAATACTTATCTCAAAATAATATTGGGAAACTGAGTAAGGGACTGTAACTCTCTACCCAACCGCAGGTTGGCTTACACTGCAGCCTTTCTTATAGCCCAATCACCCCCGAGGCAGACTCCACAGCATGAGTGGGGAATTTTATCAAAGTATTAACCAATATTGCTAGCTATAATAAGGTCACAAAAGGACAAATCACCTCCATCCACCAGCTAAAAAAATATTCAGGTTGTGCACATGGAATTATATCATGGAAGGTCAGGGGGTTCCGCCACTAGTGTGACAAGGAAAATTGTTCTTTGCTTCCTTTCTTAGCTTCTACTTCTATTCCATGCATCCAAACCTTTTAGCTATTGGGTTAATGCAGCTCCCTATAACACACAATGTACTTATTTTTGTCTGCTTATTCCTACCTTACTAGGGACTCAAAATCCCAACATCATGTCTTGTTCCTCAATGGATATATTTACACCAACCTTGTAGAGTTGTTGGCATAGGTTCGAGATTGAGAGGCTTTATTTCAACAATTCCTAAAATTTTAGTGTCAAACCACGATCATTCTTAGTAATCCAGTGGATACTTCATATGAAGGGATCTCTTCTCTGTTCTCCCCTCAAATTCCAATCTTATTGTTTTTTCCTATGGTTTTTGTAGTTTCTTGTGGATATAGATTACTGTTTTTGTAATTCCCTTGGCCAATTTCGTATTGGGTCTAACCTTCCCAAAATCTGAATATATCCAATGATATAAGACCTTTGTTACCATTGCATCGGATGATCACCTTTGTGTTAATAGTTGATGACATAAAAAGAATGTACCCTCCCCATCTATGTAGTCCTATAGTTATCCAATTCAAATTCATGGTGTTTATTTTATAGTATGGCCCAAATCTTGTAAGCCAATAAATGTTACTCCACCTGTCTTCCTACCCCTTGATTTTTTTGTTGGTTTTTCATTGTTATCCTTAGTTTACCTGCCAAAATCTTGCAAGAAAATCACCATGATTCCATTTATTCCCCTATCCCTTGCTTGCCATATGTCAGCCTCCATGGATTCCACTAAAAATTTAACATCCCAAGAACTCTTCCCCCTCCACCTCAGCTATGGAATCTGTGTCCCCAACTCAACCCATTTATTTAATTAAATTTACAATGTTTATAATAATCAAGAGATGTAATCTAGGGTTATTACAGAGAGGGATTCTTTGAGGGCCAGATGGTGACAAATATTTTCCTATTAGGGTGTGGTATCTCATGTATTATATATATCCCCAATAAGAATTGAGTGGACTTTAAACTTAGGATCTGTTGATGTTTTATAAAGGTAGCTCACTAGGGGTATGTGACTAGTCTTTGTTTGGTTCACTTCATATTTTTGTTGGTTTGATTCATTCCTTTTTTAATACTTAATGGTTTGGAGCCTCCCTGGTTTAAAGGTGTTGCTGACTGTTTGGGACATTTATCATTGCTACTACTTTTCTATAGGAGGGATATTTTATAGCATCGACCATTTTTAACGACTTATGTTGAGCCAGAGTGTTGAGAAATCTAGGGTAGATAGATTATGGTGATTTATCTTACTTTGATAACTATTTGTGATTTTATTATACTTAACTTGATATAATTTTGATTAACTTCTTCTTTCACTTGATTATTATTATGTTCTTATCATAAAAAATATACCATATTAGAAGATCAATGAGAGAAGAGGACACAAAATGTAGGTTGTTAGCTAGGGCCAAAACCTCTCCTCTTGAGAGGAAAACCCACAAGAATTCTTATCTTATTATATAATCTTTAAATGGAAAATTACAAGACCTAATACCCTTGAAAAATACCACTCCAATACCAAGTCAACATTCTTTCTTGATGATCTTTACTTACACAAATTTCAACAACAAAAGTTGACCTTCCAACAACTTCTCCAACAACTTCAACCCCAACAAAAATTTCTATAACTTAGCAACTATAGTAGCTCCACAACTTCGAGCATGATGCAGTTTCACATATTCTACCTTTGACAACTTTGACCTTGATGCAGCTTCATATATTTTACCTTGATGCAACTTCACAGCTTTGACCTTGATGCAGTTTCACATCTTCGACCTTTCACAACTTCAACCTTGATGCAGCTTCATAGGTTTGACCTTGATGTAGTTTCACAGTTTTTACCTTGATGCAACTTTACAACTTTGACCTTGATGCACCTTCATAGCTTTGACCTTGATGTATCTTCAAAAAAAATTTGCATATGAGAGAGAGAGAGAGAGAAACCCAAAAACTTCAATTCCAACTTCTTTCTTGAACTTTGCTTTCCTTTTAGACTTATTCTTCTTAGGATTGAACTTCTTCTTCTTTATCTTTCTCATGTATTGGATGTGTATTCTTTCTCATGTATTGGATGTGTGTTTCAAATTAGGTTGAATTCCTCTTTTATATAGGCTTCCTAGTGGTATGAATTGCTTCCATGAGGCCGACTTGATCTTTCATGTAGGTCGACTCATTGCATCTTTTTGACAAGGTCTTGGATGATATTTCACGACTTAAATAAATTTCTTTTAAATAATAAAATATTCCCATAGGTGTCTTACATGTATGACAATGAGTATTATGACTTCATAATTCTATGACAAACCTAGAAGCACTCAATGGGTGCTTGACCTACAAATAAATTTATCTTGAGCATGAAACCCATGCATCAAGAATAAAAATAATATATTCCTTTCCTCTTTAATATAAAATATATAAAATCATGATTACAATAGACATTATGAAGACCAAAACTAGTTACAGATTTCAACACTCCCTCTTAACTAGGGAGGTGTTCGTAATCCATACATGGTACTTGGAAATTCTCATACTGAATAATTCTCATAAGAAGATTCAGATTGGTAAACCATCTCATAAGATATAATATAAGCTTATATTATTGCATCTCAAACATATCAATCAACATTTTCACATAGCAATACCTTGACTAACAACTCTATCTCTCCACAAGATTTGAGCACAATGTTTGGGAGACCAATGATTCATAGACACCTTCATCATTGTCTCTCAAGGAACATACCTCATTCATATGTTCACAAGGTATGTCCTTTTATGAATATTCCTGCCTTGGAATAACACATCCTCAAGGAATTTCCTCTTCGGCTACTATTTCCTATTATATGCCCTACCACATCCTCAAAGAGTATGAGAAACTAGATGCTTGCACAATAATCCATTATTTATTCATAACATGAATACAAGAATGATGTGTACATCTGTCCCTCATGGCCTTCACTAAGACTTATGAATGTTAGTCCTAGTATAGTGAATGACGCATGAAGTAGAGAGTCATATCCATCACTCCCTCTTAACCGGGGAATATATAATCATTCCTATAAAAGGAATATACCCAAGATCCCTCTTACCTGGGGACTTGTTACCGAAAAAAACTATCTACTCTTCAGTGGAGATCATGGTAATATAAAATTCTTGTAGGGGTCCTCCTTTCAAAATTATGTCATCAAGTTCAACTTCTTCATAATGGAGCATTCTTCTTCTAGAACTTCTTGGTAGGGCATCAACCATCTTCTACATCACTCTCTCTTCAACAAATCATAATTTTGAACCAATAGTCATGTCATCCTTCTCTTCACTAGAAAGTGATCTTATAGTTCACATCTGGATTTCCTTCATACAACTACCTCTACTAAGTCATGTTTCTTTCAAGATACTTCATCCATTCGATAGTCATGTTTCAACCCAACTAGATGATCAAAATGAATAGTAAATCAAAGTTACCTTTTTATGATGGCTTTTCATCATGACATCAAATTCTAACATCAACATCCTGCACATGTATGAATCCATCTCCGAAACACACATTACCAAGGTTCTCTTTTCCTATCACATATATCAAGGTTTTTATACCTTCTTCATGGATATTTCATAACTAACCTTTCTAATCAATATCAGCTGTTGATTCCATATCTAATGTTACGTAACTATAGTTTCATATTTCACGAACTCTTATTCCTTTCTTCACATATTTCTTCCTCATGAACTTTTATACATAGTTCCTTCACCATAGGAACCATATTTTTCAACCACCTCAAGTTCTTCATGAGGTCATATTATGTTGATTTCATCTTGTCAATATGTAGAAGAGCTCAAGGAACATTATCTACTTACCTTCATGCATTTTTCTAATTGAACTTATTTTTCTTATTTAATCATTCTCATGAGATATATAATTCTACCCATTATATCTACAACCATATGATGGAATGAATTTATATATTTATCAACTATATACATAAATATTCCTTCATGTGGCCATATAGAATTTCTTTGGGAAACTTCCTTTCCTTTCTTGAAGATCAAAGTAATTCGACCACCTTGTCATGTTTCATATATTTTTCATTATACCATCATCCTTCTAACTTTGGATCCCACACAAGGTGGAATACAAACCAACTGTGATACACTTGCGTCTTCTAAGTATATGTGAGCCTTCTTAATGAAGATTCCAATGGAGGATCTTGATGATCCTCATTTTGAAAATTATCCTTCCTAATGATGATGATGTATGTGTATTTCTTTATCTTATATATTGCTAGATGAATTTCCTCCAACCATATATATTATTACTTCGGTTTTCCTTATATGCTTCCAATGGAGATGCCATGAGCTAATTTTCTATTAGGATTACTTCTACAACCATGCATAATTTCTCCTTAAATTATCCTTCCATTATTTTATGATGATGTCATATATAACTTTCTATAATGCATCTAGTCATACTTGGGATGATTCTTATAACTGAAAAGAACTAAGTGAAGGAGATTATCCCAGTCATAGTAGACATATTTCACTTCCTCCTTCTTTGATTTCTTCTTTTCTGGTTCTTCCATTTCTTCAGTAACATGGGCTTAATTTCTTTCCTTTCTCTTCTTTTTGTCCTTATTTAGTTTGGGACACTTCCTTTTAAAGTTTCCATATTCATTACACTCATAGAATTCTATTTTTTACATGTCGGTCTTCTTCTTTTTTCTGAGGATCAAAATTTCCAAACTTTCCTTTTCTCTTGGCCAGGGAATCATATACTTGAATTGGTTCATTTGATCCAACATTGCTCTCTGCCTTCAACCTCGTTTCTTCAATCTTACATAATGACCAAATTTCACCAAATTAATTGCCTTCCTTCTTTCCATAGATACTTGATAAAAGTTCCCCCATTCATCAACTAGTGCATTGAGCACAACAGTGGTCGTTTCTTTATCGGACATTATTTCTCATATTTCTTATTGTTAATCTATTATTTGTGACACCCTAATAAGGTATGAGACTATCTCATCTTCCTTTGATACCTTCATATTGTACAATTTGGTTTTCAATGTTATTACTTCTCTAGAAGTGCTTACAGAAAAAAATTTCTACCAGATTCTCATACATATCCTTCGATTTCTCCAACTTTAGCTACATAAGAGATGAGGGAATCCTTGATTTATTCTATGAGGTTTCTTTGATCCCTTATCGCCCCTTTCATATAACTAAATAAAGCTTGATATTTCTCTCGAGATGGTTTGGTGATGAATCCCTTTACATATTCAATAACTTAATTCTCTGTGAGGATAAAATCTATCCTCTTCTTCCATGCAAGGAAATTTTATGACCCAGCCTGTTTTTTTCTTTCCTTGCAGAATGAAGTCATGTTGATAGTATATTTAGACATAAATATTTATATTCTTACTTGTAACGTGAATATTCTCCTAGATGATGATACATGCATTATTGATTATCTTATTCAAGGATATTTGAGATGTGATCTTTGCTTCAATGTAAGGGAGATCACCTTGATTTTTTTGATGTTGACGGAAATGCTTCTTCTTCCTTCCTTGGATGATGTGATCCTTATGATATCATGAATGATCCTCCTTGATGCTTATTATTTTTCTTGACCCTTATGTATTCTTATTTCAAGTGGATGATCTTAAAGCTACTTTTTCTTGTCTTTTCACCTTTAGCTCTAATATCATGTTGAGAAATATAGGGCAGATAGATTAGGGTGATTTATATTACTTTGATAATTGTTTGTGATGTTATTTTACTTAACTTGATATACTTTTGATAGGTACATTCTTCTTTCACTTAATTATTATTATGTTCTTATCATAAAACAACTACCGAACTATGAAAATCAATGAGACAAGAGGACACAAAATCTAGGTTACTAGCCAGGGCCAAAACCTCACCTCTTAAGAGGAAAACTCACAAGAATTCTTCTCTTCTTATATAATATTCAAATGACGAATTCCAAGACCTATGACCCTTGAAAAATACCCCTCTAAGACCAATTATACCTTCCTTCTTGATGAGATTTCCCTACATAGCTTCAAGCAAAAAAATTCTACCTTCCAACAACTTCTCTATCAACTTTGACCCCAACAATATTTTCTGCAACTTCGACCTAGCAGCTTCAAAAATTTCACAACTTTGACCTTGATGCAGTTTCACAACTTCGACCTTTCACAACTTCAACCTTGATGCATCTTCATGACTTCAACCTTTCACAACTTTGACCTTGATTCAACTTCAAAACTTCAGTCTTGATGGAGCTTCACAACTTCGACCTTGATGCAACTTTAGAGCTTCAACCTCGATACAGCTTTAGAATTTCACTGCACATGAGAGAGATAGAGATAGAGAGAGAGTGACCCAAAAAATTTGATTCCATCTTCCTTCTTGAAATTCACTTTCTATTTAGACTTATTCTTATTAATATAAAACTTATTATTATTTATCTTTCACATGTCTTGGATGTGTGTCTCAAATGAGGTAAAATGACTCTTATATATAGGCTTCCTAGGGGTACGAATTACTTCCATGAGTCCGATTTAATATTTCATGTAGGTCGACTTGTTGCAGCTTGTTGAAAAGGTCTTGGAGGGTATTTTATGACTTAAATAAATTTATTTTACATAATAAAATATGCCTAAAGGGGTGTTACATGTATGAAAATGAACCTTTTGACTTCAAAATTCTATCAAAAACCTAGAAACACTCTATGGGTGCTTGAATTACAAATAAATTTATCTTGAACATGAAATACATTCATTTTCCATTTAATATAAAATATATAAAATCATGATTACAATAGAAATTATGAAGACCGACCCAAATTACATATTTCAACACAAAGAAGTGATACCAACTATTTAGGGTTTTCCTGCATACTGTTTTCAAGATGGTATGATTCTAGTGATAAAATTTAATCTTATCAGTGTCCAAGATTTTCTTCACTTTTTTTCCTTGTGTCAAATGAGTAATTGACTATTGAAAATCAAATTTGAATTTTATATATTTGTTTTAAGAGTCTTCTTAATATCTATACTTATCCAAAATAGTTTTTTCTTTGTGTATATTTCATTCACTATAATTGCATATCGCTTTTAAACTTGAGGTTTTTAGCACATCACTTTCCTTGCCACACAGAGTAATGGGTCAAAACTTTTCATTTTAAACAAAACTCACTTTTTATTTATTTTTTCTCCAAAGGAAAATTTGTAATTTTATACAAGGTTGAGAACAAGGAACAAAATTACATTCTTCTCATGTTGATATGCATTTGTTCATGCCAACATATCGACTAATGCACAAATAAAAGAAACAATTTGTAAAAAATAAATATTTTTGTCGGGTAAAAGTCACTTAGCTTCCCCATTTTTCCTTTTTTCTCAACCTTTTTCTAAACTCCTTGGTTGGGAGCAACGATTACAATTACCAGTTTATTTTCATCCACCTTAAGGGGGAATTCATTATCTGAGTCCAAGCTCTCAGATACATGGGATACTTTTATGCCCCCTAATTCCTTTTTGGTGGGTTTTTCCAATTTTTGTTGCTCTGTAACAATAATATTCGCTACTTTAGCACCCTTCTAGCTGTGAATCATTGTTCCTGACTAATCCCCTACTCCATTTTCTTTGTTGCCAGGTTATGTTTCTGCATCAGAATTTGGGTTTTTCTCCATGGGTTCTTCTACTTCATCCTCAAAAGTGTTAGTAAATTTCCAACCCCTTGGCTTAGAATCATGCCTCTTTTTCCTTTTTGGGACATTTGTTTGCTAGTGGGAAGGTGTTCTGCAGGTGTCTTGTTTGACAACAGGTTCGACACCTATAATTTATATTCTCATAATCTAAAATTTGTGTCCACTAAAGGTTTATATGATTTAAAATAATACGAATAAATAGACATTTTCTATGGTCAATATCTACAAATATTCTGGAAAACGTGAAGATACCTTTTGTTGTTTTTTCCATGTCATTTGTTTTCAATTTACTAGTATATTTTTTATATCCTCGAGGACCTGAAGATTCCATAAGGGAAGAGGGAGGTTTGGTAACCTCACCCATACTGACATCATTGATACCACCATACTTGTAGCATCAAATTATAGGAACCATGGGGTAATGAAAATCCTAGCTCGACCCCAAAACCATGTCCCATCATTTAGAACATTTTCCATATCTTTCCTTCTCACAATTTATACTATGAAGAACCATTTAGAGCATAGTTCTTTAGGTCTCAACCAAAAACCATTAAACCTACATATTAATTCCTTCGTTTGGATATCAACAAAATAAAATTTACCTTTGGGATTTTTATATCCATAGTTGGTACATTTTCCATTTTCTCAACTACGTAGAGACTTGACAGATTTTGTATTTGATCAGTTGGAGAAAAAATCTTCCATTGCACGACATCCTTGAATGATACTGGACCATTAGGGCTTCTATCATTTGTACTGGGGGTTTTTGAAGCCCGTAGCGCCACCTTAGAGCCATAAATTTAATATTATGGTAGAATCCCTTGCCACACCATAATATTTTAGTTGTAGGGAGCCCTTGAGAAATTTTCCTTCATATAAAAAAACTTGGAGCATTACTGGTATACCCAAATTGTTTTGAATGACCTGCTTCAAATTTTCCACTAGATTAAGACCCCAAATATGGTAGAATAAAGTCTTCTCATTGAATTTTTTTATGAAGATCTAAAATTTTTCTATCTCAATTTGTGTCTCGTCAAAATTTGGAAGAGACAAGCCCATATAAGACTAGAAAAATTGTACATGGAGGTGCTTAACCATGGGACCAAGTTCCATCCAAACATGGATTTCATTTTACATGCTGGAAAAGCCCAATACTAGGCATGATAAGGTCGATATGCACCAAGAACCAACCAATCCAGATCTAATGGACCATGATCCGAAATTATTTAGGAAAAAAATAGAATATAGATAAAAAAAAAAATGCAGAGGTGTAAAAAAAAATAAAACTTCATTTCATTAATATCAAAGAAATGAAATGTGCTTACAAACATAATGGAAATAAACTAGCTTGGGCGATGGTAGCTTGTCTCTAAGAAGATATGTGGAGGCTACATGCCTATGAAATATGTTACAACGAGGCTCAAGGGAATTTTTATTATTGAAAACAAGGGAAAAAAACTAAACAACCAAAACCCCAATCCCAGGAGATGGAACACCAAGAGTTTGTGGGCCCTGTTGGGGTTAGTTGGCAGCCAACTTCTGAGTCGTAACTTGGTCATATTATCTCCATTTAGCATGGACGATACTCTGTCAGAAATATATCTCTAAGTACTACAAGATTTTCCATAGGTCCTTGCCTATGGCTATGGGTCTATTGTGAACCTGAAAAAAATTGTCATTTAAGGGGTCAAAACTACTCCGGAAGTTCAGGACCTGAAAAACTGCTAAACAAAGTCAATGTTGCTATAAACAAGGAAAATTATGAAACTGAGTGGGCGTATAGGTGGAATAGGTGGGTGGCCACCAATATCCACCTAGATCATTCACCACCCCTTAGGAAGCAATGTTCTCCATTGCGTGAAAAGCCTCCATGAGGTGAGGAAATTTCTATTGAACTTCGTCCCTGGTGAACCACTTTCCCTAGTGAAGGAGTTGGCTTGATTTGACAACCCGATATAGCTGGATCTTCTATAATGGATCTTTTGTAATGACATGACAACTTGATATAGCCTGATTTGTAATTATCATTGGCTATGTCCAATATTTCATGGATCTACTAGCGAACGTGTTGAATTCACTCAATGATGTTGTTTTCCCTATCAGCTTCAGATTGGACATGAGCCAAATTAGCTTGAGTAGCTACAAATGGTATGGGGACATCAATGGGGCATACTAGCTGGAATCCGACTCCACCTGAAAGGGGTTATGGTTAGTTGAGCTATGGAGAGCTCAGTTGTAGCTATGCTAGACATAAGGGAGGCTTTCATCCCATGTGTGAGGATGCTTTGAGTTCCACATGCAGAGAATGTGCATAATCATCTTGTTAATGACCTTTGTTTGGCCATTATTTTAGGGGTAGAAAGTCATGGATTTAGTAAGCTTGGTATCTAGCATCAACCAAAGACTTGACCAAAATGTACTTAGGAACCTGGTGTCCCGTTCTGAGATAATGGACTGTGGGATCCCAAAGTGCACCCACACTCGCTCAAAGAAGATTTTAGCAGTGGATTCTATTGTGATACTCGTTTGCAAGCCGTCAGAATGACCATCTTGGAGAATCTGTTGACGACCATGAAAACAAATTCGTTTCCATGATTAGTAGAAGTCGAAGGCTCAACATGTAATCCATGGAGACATATTCCCAAGGTTGGATAGGAGAAGGAAAAGGAATATATAGAACTTTCTTTTTGATGATCAGTTTGGAAATATCACAAGAAGTGCAACATCTATTGTACTTTGCAACATCCTGTCAAAGGTTCAGCCAATAAAAATACTTCTACAATACTGTCACTGTTTTCTCTACCCTGAAATTTCTAGCGACCCGACTATAGTGTGGTTCCCAAATAATCTTGGCATGCTTGCTTGAAGGAACATATAGGTGTCCCAGGTGGAATAACAACACATTATGTAGGTGATAATTCTGAACTTGCTTACCTTCTAGGAGCGTCTGGCATGTGATGTTGAATTCTGGATCACTATTGTAAATATTTGGCCACCTTGAAATCTCGTGCTCGCAAGAGTCGAGTATAGTGGTCAGCGCCATGACCAACGGTCGGCTGAGGTAGTCTTCAACATTATTGGTGCTACCCTTCTTGTATTTAATGTTAAGATGGAACTATTGTAAGTATGTGGGCCACATCGTATGCTGATCATTTTGCAACTTCCCTTGTGTATGTATCAACTTCAGGGGTAGGTGGTCTGTGTGGATGATCATTTCCTTCCCCATAATGTAATGCTTCCATTGTAGATAATATTTCACAATAGAATACATCTCTTTATCATAGGTGGGATACTTTCATACTGTTCTTGAATGTGTATCACTGCGATATGCCACTGCATACCCCTGCTGAGTCAGAACTACACCAATAGCATAGTCGGAGGCATCTGTCTCGATCTCAAATGGTCTAGTAATGTGAGCACTAGTATTGAGAAGATTCGATGCTTCAGCTTGGCGAACTCCTTCTTCTAGGATTCAGAGAAAAACAAATTTTCTTTCACCCCACCTTTGGTGACTTGAATCAAAGGCCAAGTGATATGAGAAAATCCTAACACGAACCTAAGGTAGAAGTTGGCAAGACCGAGAAAGCTGCGGAGCTTTGTTAGAGAGGTTGGGGTTGGCCAATCCTGAATGAAATGTATCTTGGATGTGTCCACATGCACACCCCACTCATCAATGATGTACCAAATATATTAAACCTAGGTCATGAAAAAAGTGAATTTCCCTAAATTAACACACAGCTTGTGTTGTCGCGGCATTTGAAGGAGCTGTTGAATGTGGTGGAGGTGGTCTTCCCAACTTTGGTTGAAGATTAGGATGTAATCCAAGTGCACCACCACGAATGAGTTGGTGAAGGGTCACAAGATGTCTTCCATCAATCTCATGAAGGTTGCAGGGGAATTCATCAAACCAAAAGGCATGACCAACCATTCAAAAAGGTCGTCCTTGGATTTGAAGGCATTCTTCCACACATCAAAGGGTTCGATTGGTACTTGGTGGTAACCTGACTTTAATTCAATCTTGTTGAAATGTTTGCCTCCCTTGAGTTTGTCTAGCAAGTCATAAATCCGCAAAACGAGATACCTATTTCGGGCAGTGATCTTGTTCAACACCCAATAGTCAATAAAAAGTCTAAAGGTCCCATCCTTCTTCTGAACCAACACGATCGTGCTCCCACAAGGCAATGAACTTGGCCTAATGTGCCCTTTCTATAGTAGCTCCTGAATTTTCCACTTGATTTCATCATTCTCCAGAAAACAACGTCGATATATTGGTCCATTGGGTAGCGGGACACTCAGGGTTAGATAGATGGAGTGCTTGACCTGACAATGTAGAGGTACCCATGTGAGAGAGGTGAATATGTCCTTGTACTCCTCCTTGACCTTGTCCATCTATTGTTGTCATGCGGAGGAGCCCTGTCTGGAGGTCGTGGCCACAATATTATTCTGGCCCTGAGGGCGAATCATAAGGAAAAAAAATTCCCAGTCGAGGAGATGATGTTACTGCATTGCTCCACAACGATCAGAGAGATGGTGCTAGGAGGTTCTACCTTTGGTATCTGATAAAAAATATTTCCCAAAGTAATAATAATAGTGCAAGGCTTAGGTTCATACACAACATTTCACTTCCACAAGTATGGGTGGCCTAATAATACATCAAAAACTTCAAGAGGAGTAAGATCGCATAATACCTCATCTATGAAGGGCTTGATGTTGTAGGGGAGGCAACACTGCTAGTTGACGTGAAGATCTCGTCCTTGGTGAATCCACTCAATGGTGTATCGCTGCGGGTGTGTTGTGGTCGGTAGGCCTAGATGCTTCACAACCTCTCCTAAAATGAGGTTATTTTTGCTCCTGTTGTCGACAATGTACTGCAGCGGATAACCCTTCACCCACATCTATGAGTGGAAAAGGCGCTCCCCCTCCTTTTGACCTTCAGGCTCATCCTTCTGGATCTTGGTGGTGGAAATGGTGGCACTGGGCTCCACATCAATAATTTGCTTCCCTTTGTCATTCCCTTTATCAAGTTTTGGCTCAGAGTCAGAGCATGCATCTGATTCATAAGTCTTCATAACGTCCACCAATGAATTCTTGGCTCGAAACTCACTCGTGTTGTGAGTGGAGATATTATGGAATTCACACCACTTTCCTGTGCCCTTCTTTGTCTTCGTGGTGTTGTTATTTTCTTGCAACTTCGATGGGTTGTCTTGGGTTTCCCTGCCTTGGATTTTTCCTTTGTTCTAAAGTTTGGGGCCACCTTTCCCTTTCTTCAGATTCACAGATTCAAAGTCCCACTTCTTCTGTTTAAACTTTTGCTCGATCTTAACCACATATCGATAGGCGACACCGAGCGAGGATATGTCTAGGAACTCAATTTCATCCTAGATGTACTTAAGAAAACAACTACAGTACTCGAGTACCAAATTCTGCGCAGAATCCTTGATACCCAACTTTGTGTGAAGGGCATGAAAACCATTTGTGAACTCCGACACATCTTGGTCCCTTTCCTGCTGCAGCATGGTCCACTTTATATATTTATCTTTTTATCTACCGAAAAGGTAATATTGTTTCTTGATGATGTCTCAGAAATAATTCCATATGGGTGTGGATGAAAACAGTGAGGGTTCCTCCTCTCCCTTTTGCTTAGAGTATGTTTCCCACCAGAACTTGACATGGGGGGCAACTTTGAGGAGTGAAAAAGTAATATTTTCTCGGTTGGAAAAGTCATGAAATGAAAAATGTCCTTCCAATAGATTTAACCATTTATCTATGACATTCACATCTATCTTGCCTTCAAATATGGGAATGTCAAAGTTAATTTTACCTTAAAAGGAGTGGAACCACCAAAGTGGCCACCAGATGAAGATGCATCACTTGTGGGTAGTCGTCGAAGGATATAGGAAAATTTATCCATAATCGCGTTCCTCTGTTTCTCGAAGGCCTCCTCAAGCAATATTTGGACAGGATATCCTTCCCCACCATCTTTATTTTCTTCTACTATGGGAGGCCTTTGTGGTTTGCGAGGTTGATCTTGCAAAGTTTCAACTAGATCGAGCCCTAACTCCTTATACCTTGACCTCATTGGGGACATGCAAACAAATATTGAGAAAGAGCATATCGCTCTAATACCACTGATCCTAACTTATGAGGAACATAATATAATACATATATAAACATAAATGCAAAGGTGTAGGAGAAATTAAACTTCATTTCATTAATATCAAAGAGCTGAAATATGCTTACAAACATAATAGAAATAAACTAGCTCGGGCGATGGTAGCTTATATCTGAGAAGAGATGTGGTAGCTACATGCCTCTAAACTATGTTACAATGAGGCTCAAGGGCCTTTTTAACATTGAACAACAAGGGAAAACCCTAAACAACTAAAACCCTAACCCTAGGAGATGAAACGCCAAGCATTTGTGGGTCTCGTTGGGGTTAGTTGGGTAGCCAACTTCCCGAGGTCATAACTTGGTCATATTATCTTTGTTTACTGTGTTCAATACCTTGTCGGAAATATATCTCCGAGTAATATAGGATTTTCTATAGGCCCCTACCTATGTTTTTGGGCCTACTGCGGACCTCATAAAACACCATTTACGGGGTCAAAACTACTTCGGAAGTTCAAGACCTGAAAAACTGCTAAAAATAGTAAATGCTGCTATAAACAAGGAAACTGATGAAACCAACTGGGGGTGTAGGTGGAATAGGTGGGTGGCCACCAATATCCACCTAGATCAGACCAAGGGGATTTTGCAGCAGATATGCAACATTATGAGAAAAACCCACCGATCTAACTCATTTGAGAGGACCCATGTCTTTCATATCCAAATCCATTGTTTCCCATGTCTCCCATGGCATTCGTGAGCCACCCTCGTTCATATGTACACAAATAATGACATTTTTCGACCCCCACAGATACAATCTCACGTATGCCTCGACCTCATCTAGAATGGAGGAGGAATGGTAGAGACACATTATTGTAGTTCCACTCGATCACATGTGTAGAGAAAGCAACCTCTAATCCAACCATAGGGGAGAGAGGAGATTCACGCCCCCTACATTGTTCTCCAAGGTCCCAAATGCATAGTCAAAGTTTCTGTTGCGAGGAAGATCGTTAGAAACCCTAATATACTTCACCATCGAATGACATCATCTTCAATATTATCATTTCCTTTATTCATTACTTTTCAATTAAATAATAATAATAATAATCATTAAAATAATTTTTTAATAATTTATTATAAGATAAATTAAAATTTAATATTTTTTTAATAAAATTGATTAAATCATGGGCCTTTTTAAAACAATATAAATAAATTAAACACTCTTAATACACCCAAATGATGTAATATGTACAAGCTCAATCCATATCTATTATACAATCTATAAATTTTAGATGTATAATTTCATTTCAAAGAACATTTTTTAATCTTAAATTTACCATTATTTTAAAAACCGTTTTTTAAAATTTATAAAAATCCATTTGAATTATAGGAGAATTACATTCTCTATTTGAAAAAATGTGAAAAAGTACTATTTATAATTTCGTAAAAATAAAAATAGATTTTGTTGAATTTTTAATAAAACAATTACATCTAAAAAAATCATTTGTAACTGATTTCAAATGAAACCCATTGGCCCATGCATGTCTCGAACTTGTGACTTTCACATCATTGGCATTAACAAAAAATAAATCCATCTGATGATGGAAAACCAATTATAACTGAATTTCAAATAAAACACCTTGGCCTACTCGAGTCTCGAATCTATAATCCATGGTTCTAGGGAGATTAGAAGATTGATATGCTTTATAGAATTAGGTAATTGAAATTTATCATGGGGTAACGCAGGACCATAGAAATTTGAGAGGAAACATCTTTTTGTAAATCTAATGGGCTGAAATTGGGTGGTTAAGATTCCAAGGGAGGTGGACATGTTGAAATCTAATAGTTCTTAAGAGTTCTAGATAATGGATTAGCCACTATATTGTCCTTGGACATTGACTGCTAATGATTGGAAGCCCCATCCTTATTTATCTATCAGTTGAATTTTAGATTCGCATGAAGTTTTAGTTTCTTGGATCATAAAAAAGGTTGGATGTTTTGAATTCCATTTTGATTTTAGAAGCATCTATTTTCCTTTACAGTTGAGGCCTCTAATGTTCCTTCAGGATACACTTGATTTTTCCCGAGTTGAGTAGGATTTCCCCTATTTCCTCCAAGAATTACTGATTTCTCTTCCTTTTCTTCTTTTCATATTTATGGTGCTTTATTGTCTCCTTTAAGGGTTGGATGTGAACCCTAAGCATAATGGCACTTGTTTTTCCTATAAAATCTTTTTAGGTATGTTTATGAGATTTAAGAATAGATTTGCTTAGAATTTTAACCTAGTCCTTTAGAATGTAGTTGGGGTCTTTTCCTTTCCATGATTTTAAAATTCTTGGATGTTCAAGGGCATCCAAGTCAATATATTCAACTTCTTCACTGAGATGGGAGTCTTCAAAATTGTCAATATTAATTCTTATGGCACTAGTTCTGAGAAGTATTTGGAGGTGGGTGGGGGAATCTCACTAGATATTTTTGGATTGCTTGAGTCAAGAATTTTGAATTCAGGAGGGGAAGAGTCAGAGGGGAGAGCCAAGGGATAAATATTAGCTATAGCATAAAAAAAAAAATTAGTATCAAGGGTTTTTCCATATTGTGGTGGAAATGGAGTGGATTGAGGGTTACGACAACAATCGATCGACTTGGAGAAGTTATTTTGGTTTGAGAGCTAGGGATGATTTCAAGGGATTGTTGGGGTGAAGAGGGGTAAATTTTGGTAGAACACCCAAAATCACTGTAGCAGTGGCATTTGAATGGAACGTGCTCATAATGCAAGATTTTATTCCAGTTGTAATCTTGATAGTAAATTTCAATGGATCTAGATAAGGGTTTTGAGATGTTCATATAAACACAAATGTGAGCATAGGATATATAATGGCGTGTTTCATGGCATCCAAGACTTGAAAAAGTGCCCCAACAAATTTTCAATACTAGATAATATCTCTTCATCCCATAATTTTTCAGGTAGGGAATACATCTAAATCCAAACTGTAGTTGCCCTGAACTGTTCATTTTCAGGGATATATCTCTCTATCCAAAACCTTAGGTAAATACCTCTAGAGTTGAGGAAATATGGGTTGTTCTAGAATGTTCTTATCTGGTCTTCTTTGTTGGCAAGATGATGGTGAAGGAGCCTTTAGCGCCGAGTTCCAACTTAATATGCCGCTTTGGCTTCCACTTCTATTGAATGCATTGAGAGAGGGCTTTCTCTAAGTGCCAGATGAATGAAAAAATTCCTATTAGGGTATGGTATCTCATGTATTGGATATATTCCCCAGAAAAATTTGAGTGGACTTCAAACTTAGGATTTGCAGATGCTTTCGAAAGGAAATTTCCTAAGGCTTTGCAGTTAGTCTTTACTTCATTCACCGTATATTTTTGTTGGCTATATTCATTCTCTTTCGTAGATGCCTAAGGCTTGGATCTCCCTTGTTCAAAGGAGTTACTAACTATTTGGGACATCTACTACTTTGTTAAAGGAGGGAGCTCCCATAACACTGGCCATGTTTGAATACTTTTCTTAAGCCAAAGGAGTAGCATGAGTTGTTTAAAGTTTTCTTGCACTCTAGTTTCAAAACGTTTCACTTCTAGTAATCAAAGTCAATTTTATTATTGTCCAAAGTTTTCTCTACTTTTCTTTCGTGTGTCACATGAGTAATTTACTATTAAAATCATATAAGCTTTATATGCTTTCCATAAAATTATTCTCAAAATAAATTTTTTATACTTGTCTACCATAGTTTTTGTTCTACACTCTATACTTATCTACCATAGTTTTCATTCCACCTACTTTTCATTCACTATAGTTTCACATCACTTTCACTATATTTTCACATCACTTTTGAACTTTCAGGTTTTTATCAAAATTACTTTCCTTGTTTCATAGTAAGGGACAAAATTTAACATTTTAAAGAAGCTTATATTTTAAAAATATGTGTGTTATAACTATTAAAATATATTTTTGAAAATTTAGTATCATATACGCAATAAAATCCAATTTTTACACCTTGGCCTGTGCGGGTCTCTAACATGTATTCATTTCAGTACATCCCTATCATACAATTTATAAATTCTAAATTCTAGATGTACAATTTCATGTAAAATTCCATTTTTTTACCTGAATTTCAAAAAAATCCATTTAATTTCCTTGAGGGAGAAATATAGTCTATAAATTTTAAATTTACCATTATTAAAAAACCATTTTTTAATTTTATAAGCATCTAATTGAAATGTTTATACGTAGGCGATTTTAAAAATGTAATTTAATGAAAATTCTTAACCATGGAGATTCACTTTCATTTTCATAATGGCAATTTTAAAAAATACAATTTAATGGAAATTCTTAACAATGGAGATTCACTCTCATTTTCATAATTGAGATTCCTAATTTATAAATAGGGAAGAGAGAGAGAAAGAGGGAGGGAGAGAGATACATAGATATCGACGGAGAGAGTTTATATTTGATAGTGAGATAGAAAGAGGGGATAAGAGAAAGATACGTAACTAGAAATATAATTATTATAGAGTATTGTATCAAGAGCCTAGGTCCATCTAAACCTCGGATCTATTAAATGTATAGAAATGTCAAATCTCACAAGGTACAAACCATTATGATAGTACAAGCCTAGATTGATCTTAACCTGAGATCTAGCAAGTGTTGAGAGAGATCAAATCTCTGGAGGTACAAAACTTTCCTCATGTTTTGCACTAAAAAAAGAGGTTTCCACCTCTAGATATTTGGTTCTTCTCTGGGCTTGAAAAATAGATCACAAATTAAGATACATCTAAACTATTACTATAACAAATAAATATTATATATATATATATATATATGATAAAACATGAAAAAAAATATTATTTCAATTTATAATCTATAAATAAACTATAATATGGAAGAAAAAGAAAAACTTCAAGTTAAAATTGCAGTTGTGGTAATTACCAAAAAATTTGAATTTAATTAAAAAAACCCAATTGAAAATTTTCACGATGATCCATCAAAAAATGATGTGATCGAGTTCTCCCTAACAGGTAAAAGCGTTATGCAGTTTAGCAATGCACGTAAAATGGAGTAATAACGTTTTAGTTGAGAAGGGAAATGGTAATGGTAGTTCCCATAACTAAATATCCGTTGGGTGTGGGTAAGGTGTAGTTGTCCATATCTCTAATTTCCTCTCCCCCTTTCATGCACACAACGTTTAACTACCCTGGATTTTAAGAGACAGTAAACCTCAAATCCCATATAAAATGGAATATGATTATGAAATCTGATTGGAGATCATGAATTTGTAAGAGTTTGAAATCAAAATGACAGTAAGAAAGAAAAATTAAGATGTATTAATAAAAAAATGTGATGGACAGTTAGGACATGAAGCCAGGCTTTTTAGTATCTCCCGGCCGATGGGTAAGTATCGAAAGAACGTTTGACGTGTCCATCGAAAATGGCTTCAACTAACACAGAACCAAAATGGCTATTTCGAAAATATACTTTGCATTGTCGTTGTCAAGAAGTGGGTATTTGGGTTACGATGTGAACTAGGGTTACGATGTATTTGGGTTACCAAATCTTCAATCATGTTTCCCGTTGAGCTCCGATTAAAACAGATTTCCAACATGTAGTATAAATTCAATACAGCTAGGAATGAAAAATATTTTGTATGTGCAAATCTTGTTTTCAAGAAGACTTAGCACAAGACGAATATTACAATTTGCATTACAAAATTACAGAAGAAGAGGAATTGTTGTGAAGCTATAATATCCAAATTTGAACCCAAATTTGGGTCGTCTACAAGGATTCATAAGCTTCTCATGGAGCTCAATTATACTATGGAATTCAATCTATGGAATCCAGGTTTTAGATTTACCCTCCCAGAGACCACCATTTTAATTAGGGAGGATATTTGGGATGGTGCAAGAAGTCAATTGTGTATGGTAGTCTACCGTATTCAAAATGGGGGAAGAGTATTGTCTAAGGAGGATTGTGGTATCAGCATTTCTATGTAGTTTCCAACGCCTTTAACCTTTGTGGATAGGTATATGGTTGTGGGACATGTTGAGAGCTAAAAGGGAACTTTTAAGAATTTCACATTCAAAGGTCCTACTGGAATGGATCGAGGAATGGGAATGGGACGTATCACGACTTTGCCCATTTTTCAGTACAATCACATGAAACTTGAACAAGCGGGGAAAGTTTGTAATGAGAAATTTATGGACAACGAGATGGAAGCTTCAGCTTTGGTAATTAGAAGGTTATACCCAGATGGGTCCTCCTTTGGGGATCTTGGTTTTTATGTTTCCATTGAGAAATTAGCTGGAGCTTGGAGAATGCAGGGCCATGGGTACCCATTTACCATTGGTAATAGATACGAGAGGTATTTGCAGCTTCATGCAACAAATGGATTTAACCTTGGGGGTGGCCTGTTGAATGTCAACTTCAATTTAAAATTCGAGATGCCTTTTGGACCCAAGTCTCAAGAAGCAGCCAATGCATCATTTGAACATTTGTCTCCTATATCAGCAGAGGGCATATATAACCCTCTTACAGGATCATTGTGCATGGTTGGATGTCGCTCATCTCGGAGAGGTGAAAATCATATTGATTGTCAAATTCATATAAAGGTCAAGTATGCTAATTCCTTAAATCCAGATCAATATACTAGTGGCAGCATTAAAAGTCTTAGGTCACAGGAGGATTCACACTATTTTAAACCAATGAAATTGTCATCCAATACAAACCAAGTATAAAATTCCATGTGGAGAAACAATTTGGAGATCATTATGGGGCTTGTCTCTCTCTCATTAACTATTGTTGTCATCTATACCCAACTCTTGCACATTAGGAGACATCCAAATGCACTGCCATTTGTCTCTTTTTTGACACACATTATGCTTGCCTTAGGGCATCTGATTCCTTTTCTACTCAAATTTGAAGCATTTTTCATGAATGACCATAAGCAGAAGCTGAATGCCTTGCAATTTGGGGGTGGGTGGCTAGAAATGAATCATGTTGTAGTTCCAGTAATGACGATCGTAGTATTTCTTTTGTAGCCACGGCTTCTTCAATTAGTTTGGACTGCCAAACCTGATGTGGCAGGTGCCAAGACCGCATGGTTTTGGAAACAAATGTTCTTTCTATAACTTTTGGAGCTCTAATAACTTTTCTTCTTTTTCATATGTCTAGGGCATCACATTCTAATAACATACATTTATTTCTATAGAATAATAGTAATCAAGGGTTGTTGCAAGATTTTAGAGCTTATGTAGGCGTCATCCTCGATGGATTCTTGCTACCACAAGTTCTGGTAAAAAATTTCAGTGACAAAAAAATGATAATTTTGGTACCATAATTTTACATCGAAATCACACTGGTACGTTACATTACACATGTATATGATGCATGCCGAGTTATACCTTATTTATATGCTAATCAAGAGTTCATGAATTTCTACTCAACAACCTTAGATTATATTGTGATTCATTTTGGAGCACTACTTCTTGCCTTGATTGTCTTTCTGCAACAAAGGTTTGGAGGCAGGTGTATTTCTCCTAGCAGATTCAAAAAATTCCTATAGTTGATGGGCGATATCTAGCGCGCCTAATTATATTCACAGAATTAAGATACTAGGAAGATCTTAGGATTTTGTTGTATGTTATCTATAAGACCAAGTGCAAGGGATGGATGGTATTTTCAAATTCCACCTGCAATATGACCTCATGCATCTCTTGTAAATCTATTTGAATAGCTTCTCTTAGTCGATATGAAAAATCCTTGTTTCAAATATAGCACTGGTTCCTATTATAAATCAAAATAAATGCAGTGTACAAGTAAAAATATTTCTGAGCATATGTCTATGCAAGGAACATATTGTGTACAAACCTTGCTGATATATTAATCATCTGCTTCATTGGAGAGAAACTTTTAGTTTGCAAATTCATAATTAGAAGCCTTTTTTTCCTCTTCTCTGAAACACGCCTTTACCTTTGTTGGAAATTAACCCCAACTGCAAACCTAAGAAGAAGGACAATAAACTTCAATTTTGATTTGAAGGTTACAGGACGAAGTAGCAACAAATTTTTTTGTTTGTTTTACACTCCACCATGTATTCAATTTTTGTACTTAATACCACTGCAAAATAAAAAATTTCTTCATAGGTCGTATCCCTTTCTTGAATTGAAAATCGTGGTTTAAACACCACGTAACCTCGCACTTTAAACTCTTACACTTACCCACCATAATTTCCATCCACCAACCATACATTACTCCCATGCATTCATTTAAATTTGAACACCCCACGTCACTTATGTGGAGCCCGCCAGGTCCACGTCACCCCAGCTATCCACCAATCAACTCTTATCACAACCACCGACAGCTATGTCATCCTCCATTCAAACCCACGCGATATACATACCCTACCATCGTGCTATGTCACAAATTTTCGACCAATCAAAGTGTATCGAACAATCCCGTGCTTACATCGACAACCCTCCAAAAATGTGTGATAAGGGAGGACCCACCATCGCCAACTCATCAAGCACTCAACCAATGACGCTCTTTCGCATAGTTTTTGTGCACAGTTGGAAGATGGGCTAATCGATGTGACAAAGCCCGTCGCATGACATTTGAAATATTCCATAAAGGTTTAAAATATAGTTTAATGTTTTATTTTGTTTGATGCCCATGACATGTGTTATTTAAATTTCAAACTAAGGATAAACGTTTTATCATATATATTGTAAACATAAAATGTTTACAATATATATGTATATATATGTGATAGAAAACAGTATAATGTGTGAAAAATATTGTGTATTAGTAAGTGTGCTTAAACAACAGAAGACTGTGTGTATTCCAAGAATAGTAGAAGAAGGGAAATTGTGTGGGAAGCAGTGTATGCCCGAAGACTGTGTGAAGCAGATTTTTTAAGAGCTGTGTGTGTAGTAGCCAAGTAAAGAAAAGTATTTTTGTAAAACCAGAATAGTAAAGGTTTGAAGATTTTATTCGAATCATTTTTTTTAATGCAAAGATAGTGTTTTTTTTCAGTATGTATATTTTATGCTTCACTTGCAAAAAATTGTTTTTAAATATCTATGTTGACAGACGACATTTTTTTCCTCATTATTTGTTAAGGAATTATCATAAATTCCAACATGGTATCAGAGCTAGTCCAGGCTCTCAGTAGTTGCTGAAGAAGCTAAAGGAAGAAGGAGTTTGTTGAAGTTTTCTCCAGCTTTGTGAAAGTTCAGAAAGCCAGGTATTTACCAAACAGAGATTTTTGTTTGTTTAAAATTACAGTCCAGCGAGTTGTAAAATGAAGTATTTTAGAGACAAATTTTATCTTTCTAGTAGTGAGAAAGTTTGTTTAAGAAACACAGTCAAGTTTTAGCATATTTTTGTAAGGCTATAAATGGCAGGAGCCAACACAAGCACGAGTATGGGAAATACTCAACTCCCACAGTTCAATGGGAAGAGCTATGACTATTGAGCAATCATAGTGAGAGCCGTGTTTGCCTCTCAAGGTTTATGGGAGATAGTTGAAGATGGTTTAGAAGAACCAACAGATAAACGAGCATTTAATTCCTTAACAAAGGCAGAGAAATATTTTCTAAAGAGTAATAGAAAGGACTCAAAAGCCCTCTTCTATCTCTATCAGGAAGTGCATGAAAGCATATTTCCATGAATTTTAGTAGAAAAAAAGTCCAAGGAGGCATGGGATACCCTTTAGAAAACCTATCAAGGAATGCAGAAGGTAAAGACATCAAATATTCAATTAATGAGAAGAGATTTTGAATTTATTTGCATGAAAGAGTCTGATACAATAGATTCATTATTCACATTGTTGATTGGGTTGGTTACCCAAATGAGATCTCATGGAGAGACAATAGAAGAAATAAGAATAGTGGAGAAATTATTGAGGAGCTTACCCTCAATATTTGATGTGATAGTAACAACCATTGAAGAGACAAAGGATCTCTCAATGTTTATTATTGATGAGCTTCATGCATAATTGATTACACGGGAACAAAGATTGAGTAGAACAACAAATTTATCTTTGGAGCATGCCTTCAAGACCCAAATGTCCTTTGGAAGAGGAAGAGGTCAAGGAAAATCAAACTACAGAGGAAAAGGTAGAGGCAGAAGCTAAAACATAGGAAGAAACAACCCTGCAAGTATTAGTGGAAGGGGCAGCAACCAGAGTCAGAATCAAAGCCAAGGAAGCAGCCAACAAGGTGGACAAAATCAAGCACATGGACAAAGGTATGATAAATTCCAAGTTCAATGTCATTACTGTAAGAATTATGGGCATTATGCCAATGAATGTAGGAAGAAATAGAGTGACATGGCTAGTATACCCAGTGCTAAATTTACTAAAGAAACTTTGAGCCAAGAGAATTTATTTTTAGCATGTAATATGGCTGAAGAGAAGAATGAAGATATATGGTTTCTAGATTCAGGATGTAGCAACCATATGACAGGAAACAATTTTATGTTTTCCATGTTCGATGAAAATGTAAAGTCTCAAGTAACATTGGGGACAAATAGTAAAGTATATGTCATGGGAAAAGGCAAAGTGAGTGTTTTGACAAAGAAAGGAGAAAGAAAAACCATATCAGATGTTTACTATGTACCTGGTATGAAGTGTAACCTTTTGAGCATTAGGCAACTCATTCAGAAAGGCTACAATGTGTTCTTTGAATATGATTTATGTACCATCATGGAAATACTACCAAGAAAAAAAAGGATTGCACAAGTGAAGATGACAAGAAACAGAATGTTTCCTCTCAAGAAGAAAGCAAATTTGAAGAAAGGAGTTGCAATGGCAGTAGTGACACAAGAAACATTCCTAAGAGAAGCAAAAGATGAAAATTGGTTATGGCATTTGAGATTTGGACATCTCAACTTTGGAGGCTTGAATTTGTTACACAGAAAAGGAATGGTAAATGGATTACCATTGATTAAAAATCCAGACAACCTATGTGAAGGCTGCATCTTGGGAAAACAACACAGAGAAAGCTTTCCATCAAGAAATGGCATAAGAGCAAAAGTGCCCTTAGAAATAGTCCATTTTTATTTGTGTGGACCAATGCAAATGCCATCATTAGCAGTCAACCACTATATGCTTTCCTTTATTGATGATTACACAAGAAAAACATGGGTTTATTTCTTGAAGTTGAAGGGTGAAGTGTTGAGAAGTTTTGCCACTTTAAAGCTCTTGTTGAGAATCAAAGTGGGCAACATATTAAAGTCCTTAGGACTGATAGAGGAGGATAATATATCTCTAAATAATTTATACGTTTTTGCCGAGAAAATGGAATTCACAAGAAATTTACAGCAAGGTATACACCACAACAAAATGGAGTTGCTGAAAGGAAAAATAGAACCATCATGGATATGGTAAAAAGCATTTTAAAGGCAAAAAAATTTCCAAATGAATATTGGGCTGAAGTTGTACATTGTGCAGCATATGTTTTTAATAGATGCCCAACAAAGTGTGTAATGAACATAGTTCCTGAAGAATCATGGAGTGGTATAAAACAATTTGTCACCCACATGAGAGTATTTGGTTGTCTGCCTTATGCACACATTCCAGATCAGCCAAGGAAGAAGTTGGATAGTAAGGGGGAGAAGTGCATATTTGTTGGATACAGTGAAGAATCCAAAGCATACAGACTGGATAACCCATCTACCAAGAAGTTTATGATAAGAAGAGATGTACAATTTATAGAAGAAGAAGCTTAGGATGGAAGCATTGAGAAAAAAGTGAATGTAAAAACTTGTTTGTCTCATGGTGAAGATGAGGAAGAAATGGCTAAAATACATCCCTCATTAGCAGCACCACCTCCACCAACATAAGGACAACAAGGGACACCATAAGTAGGTATGAGAACACCCTTGAGAAGTGATGACAGTGCTTCTCCAAGCACATCACAAGGAGCAGATTTGCGTGCTTCTACAAGAAAAATTTCAGCAAGTGAAAGAGGAACTAGATTCAGAAGTCTGAATGAAATTTATGAGCAAGAAGAAGGTATGAAATTTTTATTTTCATTGTATTGTCATGTAGAAGACCCTATTCATTTGGAAGAAGCTGTAAAAGATAAGAAATGGATATATGTTATGGATGAAGAAATAAATGCAATAGAGAAAAACAAGACATGGGAATTGGTTGATCTCCCAAAAGGCAAGGAAGTAATTGGAGTGAAATGGTTTTATAAAACCAAAAGTAATGTTGAAGGTAAGATTGAAAGGCACAAGGCTAGACTTGCTGTCAAAGGCTACAAGCAGCAACAAGGAAGAGATTATGAGGAAACTTTTGCACCACTTGTAAGAATGGAGACAGTAAGAGCAGTGTTGTCCATAACAGCACAACACAAGTGAAAATTTTACCAAATGGATGTGAAATCAACATTCCTAAATGGAGTATTGATGGAAGAGGTATATGTTGAACAACCTCTGGGCTATGAGAAAGAAGGCCAAGAGCACAAGGTATGAAAATTGAAGAAAGCTATGTATGGGCTGAAACAAGCACCAAGAGCATGGTATAGTAGGATAGATGCCTATCTACTGGAAAATTGGTTTGATAAATGTGAAGGAGAACCCACATTATACATCAAAGAAAAATATGGTAAGATGCTCATTGTTGTTTTGTATGTTGATGATGTGATATTCATAGGTAATGATACTTACCTCATTGAAAATTTTAAAACAGTCATGAAAGAAGAATTTGAGATGACTGATATGGGATTACTGAGATACTTCTTAGGAATAGAAATAGAGAAAAATGAAAATAAATTTTTTATTTCTCAAGCAAAATATGTGAAAGAAGTTTTGGAAATATTTAACATGTAGGATTGCAAGGTAGCAATTACTCCTACAGTGATGGGATTGAAACTAAGAAAAGAAGACAACAACAGGGATTTTGATCCAAGTTTGTATAAAAGCATAGTTGGTAGCCTTATGTATTTGACTGCAACTAGGCCAAATATTATGCATGCTATGAGTTTTATTTCCATATATATGGAAAGGACAAAGGAGGCACATTTGCAAGCAACAAAGAGAATTCCGAGGTATGTGAAAGGAACAAAGAGGTATGGAATTTTATACACCTCTTCAGAAAATTTTGAATTAATTGGATATACTGGCAGTGATTGGGTTGGAAGTATAGATGACAGGAAAAGCACCTCTTGATATATTTTTCATATGGGATCAGGAGCCATCTCATGGAATTCTAAGAAACAACCAATTTTGGCTTTATCAACAGCAGAGGCAGAGTATGTGTCAGCTATAGCAGCAACATTTCAAGCAGTATGGATGAGGAGAATGTTAAGGAGTTTTTGTCTTGAACAGGTAAAAGGCACAACAATTTATTGTGATAATAGCTCAGTTATAGCTTTATCCAAGAATTCAGTGTTTCATAAAAGGGCAAAACACATTGATGCAAATTATCACTACATCAGAGAATTAGTGAACAATGGAGAAATTGTTCTGAAGAATTGCAAAACAGAAGAGAAGTTTGTTGAAATTTTGACAAAACCATTGGGGCATAAAAGTTTTAATTTTATCAGAAGAAGTCTGGGAATGTATGAAAGCAATAGTTGTGATTAAGGGGGAGTGTTGGAAATTAACCCCAACTGCAAACCTGAGCAAAAGGACAATAAACTTCACTTTTGATTTGAAGGTTACAGGACGAAGCAACAACAAAGTTTTTAGTTTGTTTTACACTCCACCATGTGTTCAATTTTTTTGTTTAATATCATTGCAAAATTGATTTTTTCTTCACATGCTATAGCCCTTTCCTAAATTGCAAATCGTGGTTTAAACACCACACAACCTCGCGCTTTAAACTCTTATACCTACCCGCCATAATTGCCATCCACCAACCATATATTACTCCCGCACATTCATTTAAATTTGAACACCCCACATCACTTATGTGGAACTCGCCAGGTCCACTTCACCCCAGCTATCGACCAATCAACTCTTATCACAACCACCGGAAATTGCGTCATCCTCCATTCAAACCCACGCGATAGACATATCCCACCACTGTGCCATGTCACAAACTGTCGACCAATCAGAGGTGTATCGCATTATCCTATGCTTACATCGACAACTCTCCAAAATTGTGTGATAAGGGAGGACCCAACATGGGCAACTCATCAAGCACTTGTTAGAAAATTATATATTATGGAGCAATGCAACATATAAAATATGTGGAAAATACAAGCACACAAAACACATAAAACCAGAGAGACACAGATATACGTGGTTCACCTAGCTTGGGCTACGTCCACCCCGAACATCCAGTCCTTCCTTTCTATTATCCAGCAAAAAATGAAGAGACAAAACCTATAGCAGATCCGCTGTAATATCCTCTGTTCTCTCTCACAGTCTCCCTCTCTATTTCTCGCTCCGAGAATACACATAAAATGTACAGTCGCAATACAATGCCGTCATAAAAGCGAGGGGTTGCCTTCTAGGGAAAAAAACCTTAATCTAAACATAACTTCTACTGTCAGATCATTTGCCTAATGAATGGCCCAGATTGACTAGAAATTACTATACTTTTACAAGGCAATTTTACATCTGTTTTTAGCTTCGGGACCCCCCACGGCAGCGATTAATTACGGGCGGCGTTGCCTCCCCTTTTAAGGTACAAGGGTCCAATGCTGTGATACAAAGTAAACAAGATAATTAGGCTCCACACCCAACAACGCTCATCCAATGACGCTCTTTAGCATAGGTTTTGTACACAGTCAGACATCAGGCTAATCGATGCGACAAATCCCATCGCATGACATTTTAAATATTTCATAAAGGTTTAAACTATGGTTTAATGTTTTATTTTGTTTGATTCCTGCGACATGTTTTATTTAAATTTTAAATGAAGGATAAATTTTTTATCATATATATTGTAAACATGAAATGTTTACAATATGTGTGTGTGTGTGTGTGTAATAGAAAGCAGTATAATGTGTCAAAAATAATATGTATTAGTAAGTATTCTTAAACAAAAAAAGACTGTGTGTATGCCAAGAACAGTAGAAGAAGGGAAGTTGTGTGGGAAGCAATGTATGCCCAAAGACTGTGTGAAGAAGAGTTTTTAAGAGCTATGTGTGTAGCAGGCAAGTAAAGAAAGGTTTTTTTGTAAAGGTTTTTAGTTAGTTTATTTTTGGTTTGTTTTAGTTTTTAGTTTTTTTATATTTAACAAAATGAAAAAAGGTTTACAATATTTAAGAACATGTGTATTTGTGAGCAAAAGAAAAGACTAAAACTTTCTGTATATATATATATGTAAAAAGTCTGTATTTTTCTATAATCTATAAAAAAGACTCATTCCATAAATGTTACTCATCAAATTGATATTAGTATTACTCAACAAAGAAAATAAATATTTATTATGTAGAAATGAAAGGTTAAATGTGATTAACACTCACAATTTTTAAGAATATCTATATTTCTGAAATGGGGCTAAACAATTTGCCATTTTTTGTTTTCTTTTCCAAAAAGAAAAAACATTATCCACAAAATAATAATAAAGAGATACATCACATAATATTTTAAAAACTTTTTGAACTTCCAAAAACAAAATAGAAATTAAATGTATGTCACTATATACTCTTAGAACTAGGGGATAAAAGACTTAAAAAATAGGGTGTAATCCTCTTACAGTAAAAATGATATATCTTGGAAGGTTCATCTTTATCCTTGCCATTAGAACTCTTTCATATTCATAACTATTGCATGACTTTCACATCCTTACTTTAGAGGTGATTGGCATCCATATTATGATCCCTCATAACATGCTTACACAAACCTAACTATATTTAAAAATCCATCAAATCCTTATTTTCTAGAAAAAAATATATACAACTTGAGATTCATTTGTACCATTCATCCCATTATAGATACACAATATATTGGACACTACACTAATTTATTTCTATTTTTTAAGTCAAAATAATTTTTCTAGTTCCTAGTCTTGCATTTTTATTGGTGTATCTTCCCATTTCACACTCTCTATGGAATCCTACCTTTCCTTCTATTTTTTAATTTCCCCACTTTAAAAATTGGTAAGAACCTTAGATTATACAAAAAAAAAAAAATGGATTGTGAGAAGAGCTTATCCTTATAAAGAAAATAATTTATTATGACCCAAATAGCCCAAAGAATAGAAAACCATAAAAAGTAGAAGCTATGAAGTAAAAGTGCTTTCTAGTTCCTTCATCATAAAAAAAAAGACTTCATTACTCTAATAAATCCACTGCCAAAATCCAAGTTTGCACTTGTCTCTAAGCTCTCCCTATTTCACTTCTTCATGCATAGAAAGTCCTTCCCCCACTCCCTTTTCTTCTCCCCTATTCATTTAAATCTTCCCCCTCACAGGCTTCTTGAGCCACAACCTTCATTATCATTGCACCTACCCCTTTATCCCTTAGTTATAACCTTGGGAACTCATTTCCCAACCCCCCGTCATTAAGGATATAAAATAATTCTATAGTTTAAATGTTAGTGAAACTAGTCCATTAATAAAAATGATATTGATTTTATCACCAAATATATCATGTTTAAAATATAATAGTTAATTATAAATTAATATTTAATGGTAAATTGATAACTATTCAAGATTATCCATTAATCAATATTAAAGATAACCATAAACATGATTATTAATCAAGTTCAACCATTAATTAATTATGTAGCATATTAATCTTTATATACTATCATATTAGTGTGATGTGTTGTTATGTAGCTAGCTTACACATACCTCTTAGATATACTAATAACACTTGAATCAAACATAAAATTTGATCACTCAACATTTAGGTTAATAAGATAATGTAAGACAACATGATCATATAAGGGCATTACATTGTGCTAATGTGTAAATTAATATATTATTAATATCCATGATTATTGGTTTCCCATATTTTCATATTTTTATTGGTGAAAAAAGTATCCTTATGCATCCAACTTTTTCATTTTTCTCTTATTCTAAATTGAAAATATTTTGTTTTCCTTCTTGTTATCTATTTCATGAACTTTTGAAAACGTATATCTACATAAATATTGACTCGTTCTTTATTGATACATTTCCACACTCATACTTATTTATGATATTGCAATGTCAACCTTTGAAAATTATTGTTTTTGGTCAACAATGATTGATAATGGGTGAACAATACTAATAGAGGTTGTGAATGTTTAAATATATATGAATATTTCTCACCATGTTCATTATTTTTGACAATGTTAAACATAAACAACCATAGTAACAAAGATTTATCATATTTGACCTAGATTAATCAAAGTTGAATATAATTACCCTATCAAAAAAAGATACAAATTATTAATAGTACTAGTAATATTATTATTATTAAATATCAATACTAATATGTTTAATGTTGAAAGAAAAAACATGTTTCAGGACGTTTTTTAATGTATCTTCAATTTTTTATCAATGTGAGTCTTCTCAAAAGTATGCATAATAGTTACTAGTTGGATGCGGAATTTAATTTCGCATCCAATGAGTGTCTACCCATGAAATTTGAGTATTTGTATAAGGAGATAAGCCAAAAAGACAATGGAAAAAAACAGTGATTTTAATTTTCCCTCCAAAATTCAAAACTATTATTTTATTATTTTTCCAAAAAGAAAGAACATTATCCACAAAATAATAATAAAAAAACATCACATAATCCTTTAAAAACTTTCTGAACTTCAAAAAAAAAAATAGAAATTAAATGTATTGCACTATATACTCTTAGAACTAGGGGATAAAATACTTAAAAAATAGGGTGTATTGATCCTCTTACATTAAAAAGGATATATCTTGGAAGGTTCATCTTTCTCCTTGCCATTATAACTCTTTCATCTTCATAACTATTGCATGAGTTTCATATCCTTACTTTAGAGGTGTCTCGCATCCATATTATGCTCCCTCATAACATGCTTACACAAACATAAATATATTTAGAAATCTATCAAATCTGTATTTTCTAGAACAAATCTATACAACTTGAGATTCATTTGTACCATTCATCCCGTTACAAATAGACAATGTATTGAATACTACACTAATTTATTTCTAGTTTTCAAGTCAAAATAACTTTTCTAGTTCCCAGTATTGCATTGTTATTGGTATATCTTCCCATTTCACACTCTCAAGGGAACCATACATTTCCTTTCAACTAGGAACAACCTATTCAACTTCCTCGTCTAGTTAACCCCTATAGTTTTCCTATCCCTGGAAACCCAAGTTCAAATGGTAGTTTTGTTGTATTGGAGTTTTCCATCCAATATTCTCCTAAATCCACTATCAAAATCCAAGTTTTCACTTGTCTCTAAGCTCTTTCTATTGCACTTATTCATGCAGAGAAAATCCCTCCCCCACTCCCTTTTCTCCTCCCCTATTGATTTAAGTCTTCCCACTCACACGCTTCTTGAGCCACAACCTTTGGTATCATTTCACCTACCCCTTTATCCCTTAGTTATAACTTTGGGAAGTCATTTCCCAACCCCCCGTCATTAAGGAAATAAAATAATTCTATAGTTTAAATGTTAGTCAAAAAAGTCGATTAATAAAAATGATATTGATTTTATAACCAAATATATCATGTTTAAAATATAATAGTTAATTATAAATTAAAATTTAATGGTAAATTGATAACTATTCAAGATTATCCATTAGTCAAGGTTAAAGATAATAATAAACTTGAATATTAATCAAGTTCAACCATTAATTAATTATCTAAAATATTAATCTTTAGGTACTATCATATTAGTGTGAGGTGTGATTATGTAGCTATCCTACACATACCTCTTCGATATACTAATAACCCTTGAATCAAACATAAAATTTGATCACTCAACTATTAGATTAACAAGATAATGTAAGACAAAATGATCATATAAGGGCATTACAATGTCTTATTGTGTAAACAAATATATTATTAATATCCATGATTATTGGTTTTCCATATTTTTAGATTTTTCTTGGTAAAAAAAACTATCCTTATGCATCTAAATTTTGCAATTTCTCTTATTCAAAATTGAAAATATTTGTTTTCCTTGATGTTATCTATTTCATAAACTTTTGAAAAGGTATATCTACATAAATATTGACTCATTTTTTTATTGATACATTTCCATACTCATACTTATTTATGATATTGCAATGTCAACCTTTTAACATTATTGTTTTGGGTCAACAATGATTGATAATGGGTGAACAATACTAATAGTGGTTGTGAATGTTTAACTATAGATGAATATTTCTCACCATGTTCACTATTTTTGACAATGTTAGACATAAACAACCATAGTAACAAAGATTAATCATATTTGACCTAGCTTAATAAAAGTTGAATATAATTGCACTGTTTAAAAAAGATAAAAATGATTAATAATAGTAATCATATTATTATTATTAAGTATCAATATTAATATATTTAATATTTTTATTTTAAATAAATAATATCAAAACTTATTATTTCAATATTATTAATTATTAATATTTAATTATTTGAAAACACAAAACAGTTGGAAAATTATTATTATTATTATTAAAATTTAATGTTTAAATTTTAATAACATTAATTAAATTTATTATTAAATGTATCAACATGTCATTGTTTAATTTCATTGCAATATTTTCTTATAGTTAAGTGAAAGCAATTAAATAGAAGGTGTATAAATTTAATGTCGTAATATTTAATGTCTATGAGTTGAGACATTCCCAGCATTATATTGATGCAAACTACAATATATACAACACTTTGATAAGGTTCCTTAGTTTGCACATACACTTACTAAAGCCATGGAAAACCCAAATCTAATGTTTAAAATAATCATGATTAATGCAATGTTCTTATGACCAAATTGATTTTTTCACTTCTTATATTCGGAGGATTTGTTTTTTTTGAAAATTGCAAGTAGATGGGAGACATTTGCAAACCAACTTCTTTGGATTAAGAATTATGATGAATTTTTGTTAAAATTTTAAAATTAATTAGCTAGATTTGTGATGGTTTTTTTCACCAAATTGATTTTTTCACTTTTTATATTATGAGGATTTGTTTTTTTGAAAATTACAAGTAGATGGGAGGCATTTGCATAGAGTTTGGATAACTTTTTTGGATTAACAATTATGATGAACTTTAGTTGAAAGTTTAAAATGAATTAGCTAAATTTGTGATGTTGTAGAATGGATTTTATAAAATCAAGAAAAAATGCAAGAGACATTCAAAATAACTAAATGTATTCATGCAAGAAAAAATTGGAAAACAATATTTTAGATAGGTTACAAATCATAGCATATTTTTTATGTTAGTTAAGAATACCATTTATAAAATTTGAAGATTTTGTATAATGTTTTTAGTTTTTTTGAAAGTTAGAATTTTATAAAAAATATGAATAGATTTAGTTTCACTAGACATGTGGTTGTGGATCGCATTCCATTCATTCTAAGAGCAAAAAATAAAATCCATAGCCTTACAATTTCAATATAGAAATCTAAATTAAAATGAATAGTAATAAACCCTCTTCTGCCTTCACTTACATTATATGCAAAAGTATTTATGATGTATATATAAAAATAAAAACTACATGGCTAATCCAAAACCCAAACCATTATCAAACCAATATCTTTTCTTGAAGTTCTTCTTTTATATTGAAATTAATTCTCAGTTGAGTTTCACATGCATTGGTAAAGGTTTTCAATATATGGTTTAATGTATTGCTTAAAGGAATATATTTTTATTAGTGTGTAATAAAATAATTCTATTTAATTAAAAATAGCAAATATAAATTTAGTTTATTTTTCTTAAATATGCATAGTTGTTGATGTAGTATTTAAATTTTATTTTTTAATAGATTTTCTATTATTTTTAATAAAATATTTTTATTTAATTTGAAATAATAAATATAGGAAAGTGAATTGATCTTAGGTATAATTATTTAATTAAAGTTATTATGTTTATGTATATTTATTTTGGATAAATTTTTGAAAAAATTAATTTAATTATCTACAATTATTAGATGAGTGATAGGTTGTAATATCCATGAAATATTCTAAAACACATAACTTAGTTAATGAGAAAACCATTTTTTAAAGTTATAAGCATCTATTTGAATTGTTTACAGGAGAAATATGTAAGCAATGTTTAAAAATGTAATTTAATGAAATTTCTTAACCATGGAGATTCACTTTCATTTTTATAATTGTAGTTTAAAAAAATACAATTTAATATAAATTTTTAACAATGGAGATTCACTCTCATTTTCATAATTCAAATTCCTAATTTAAAAATAGGGAAGAGAGAGAGAAAGAGGGAGCGAGAGAGATACATAGATATAGAGTTTATATTTGATAGTGAGATGGAGAGAGGGGATAAGAGAAAGATACATAGATAGAAATATAGATACTATACAGTGTTGTATAACGAGCCTAGGTCCGTCCAAACCTAGAATCTATTAAATGTCGAAAAGTCAAATTTCACAAGGTACAAACCATTCTAATAGTACAAGCCTAGATTGATCTTAACCTTAGATCTAGCAAGTGCCAAGTCGAGAGGGATCAAATCTCTCTAAGTACAAAACTTTTATCAAGTTTTACACTAAAAAAAGAGATTTCCACCTCTAAATATTTGATTCCTCTCGAGACTTAATTAATAAATGAGAAATTAAAATAAATCTAAACAAATACTATCAAAAATAAATAATATATATATATATATATATGAGATAAAACATGAAAAAAATTATTATTTCAATTTATAATCTATATATTTAAAATAGAACTACACGGAAGAAAAAGAAAAACTTCAAGTTAAAATTGCAGTTGTGGTATATTGAAATAATTTGAATTTAATTAAAAAAACCCAATTGAAATTTTGCACGATGATCCATCAAAAAATGATGTGATCGAGTTCTCCCTAACAGGTAAAAGCGTTATGCAGCCGATCAATGAACGTAAAATGGAGTAACTACGTGTTAGTTGAAAATGCAGGTAAAGAACGTTTGACGTGTCCATCGAACAGGCCTTCAACGAACACAGAATTTCCAAAATAAATGCGAACCAAAACGGCTATTTCGAAAATATACCTTGCATTGTAGTTGTTAGGAAGTGGGTATTTGGGTTACGATGTGAACTACCAAATCTTCAATCATGTTTACCGTTGAGCTCCGATTAAAACGGATTTCCAACCTGTAGTATAAATTCAGTACAGCTAAGAATGAAAAATATTTCGTATGTGCAAAGCTTGTTTTCAAGAAGACTTAGCACAAGACGAATATTGCAATTTGCGTTACAGAATTACAGAAGAGGAGGAATTGTTGTGAAGCTCTAATAGCCAAATCTGAACCCAAATTTGGGTCGTCTACAAGGATTCATGGGCTTCTCATGGAGCTCAATTAATTCATTGTGGGTGATCTTGATTCTGCTAGCTGTCATTGGACCTATCCGGGTAAACGCTTCAGTGCTGGATGTCACAGGAACGACCCAGGTAAACGGTTCCCTGTATTCGAAACACTGCCAGGATTTCGTTGCTGCAACAAAAGGCGTCAACAAAGAGGGGGGCTTCCTCAACGAAGAATCCGAGGCATTGAGCTTCGCAGGAGATTCAATCTTTAACCAGACTGCCCTCACTCCTTCCAATTCCATCTCTGATTTGTGGCAAACTGAGCTGGAGGACATGTTCAAATTCAAAGGGCGTTTATTGGTTGAGGGCAAGAGGTATGGAGCAGCTGCTATGAATCGTCGCTTTCTGAGGCCACCCTCCCATTATGGTAAGTTTTATGAGTACACTAGGCTGGATGATGCGAGAAGGGTTTGCTCAGTCAAAAATCCTAATACAAATAATAAACATATGTTGACCCGTGGCAGTCTCTGTAATTTGGACTGGTTGAGAAGGCCTCTAGATGTGGTCTGGAACAGTGAGTGCAGTGGAAGGGATTGCAGTCCCTTCAATGTGAGTCAACGAAAATCGCTTCCGAACAGTGTGTATTTTGAAAAATTGGAATGTACCCCACAAGGGAAAGGGCAAGAACAAGTGCGTGCGTATTTCAGATTCTCCAATGTATGGAATTCAGGGTTTAGGTTTACCCTCCCAGAGACCACCATTTTGATTGGGGAGGGTGAATGGGATGGTGCAAGAGGTCAATTGTGTATGGTAGGCTGCCGTATTCGAAATGGCGGAAGAGTATTGTCTGAGGAGGATTGTGGTATCAGCATTTCTATGCAGTTTCCAACGCCTTTAACGGTTGTGGATAGGTATATGGTTGTGGGACATGTTGAGAGCGGGAAGGGAAATTTTAAGAATTTCACATTCAAAGGTCCTACTGGTATGGATCGAGGAATGGGAATGGGACGTATCACGACTTTGCCCATTTTTGAGTACAGGTACACGAAACTTGACCAGGTGGGGAAAGTTTGTAATACGGACAGCGAGACGGCAGCTTCAGCTTCGGTAATTAGAAGGTTATACCCAGATGGGTCCTCCTTTGGGGATCGAAGGTACCCAGATGGGTCGTCCTTTGGGGATCTGGGTTTTGATGTTGCCGTTGAGAACTCAGCTGGAAATTGGAGAATGCAGGGCCATGGGTACCCATTTACGGTTGGTAATAGATACGAGAGGGATTTGCAGCTTCGTGCAACAAATGGATTTAACCGGCCTGGGGGTGGCCCGTTGAATGTCAGCTTCAATTTAAAATTCGAGATGCCTTTTGGACCCAAGTCCCAAGAAGCAGCCAACGCTGCATCGTTTGAACATTTGTCTCCTATATCAGCGGAGGGCATATATAACCCTCTTACAGGATCATTATGCATGGTTGGATGTCGCTCATCGAGTGGAAGTGGTGACAATCATATTGATTGTCAAATTCAAATAAAGGTCAAGTATGCTTCCTTACATAATTCCGATCACCATGATCATGATCAAGATCAATATATTAGTGGCAGCATTACAAGTCTCAGGTCAGAGGAGGATCCACGCTATTTTAAGCCAATGAAATTGTCATCCACTACAGACCTGCAAGTACAAAATGGCATGTGGAGAAACGATTTGGAGATCATTATGGGGCTTGTCTCTCTCTCACTAACTGCTGTTGTCATCTATACCCAGCTCTTGCACATTAGGAGACATCCAAATGTACTGCCATTTGTCTCTTTGTTGACACACACTGCGCTTGCCTTAGGGCATCTGATTCCTTTGCTGCTCAACTTTGAAGCATTTTTCATCAACGGCCACAAGGCCGGGAAGCTGAATGCCTTGCAATTTGGGGCTGGGTGGCTAGAAATGAATCAAGTTGTAGTTCCAGTAATGACGATCGTAGTAGTTCTTTTGCAGCTTCGACTTCTTCAATTAGTTTGGACTGCCAGACTTGCTGTGCCAGGTGCCAAGACCGCATGGTTCTGGGAAACAAACGTTCTTTCTATAGCTTTTGGAGCTCTAATAGCTTTTCTTCTTTTTCATCTGTCTGGGGCATCATCACATTCTAATAGCATACATTTCATGATTCCGAAGAATAATAATAATCAAGGGCTGCTGCAAGATTTTAGAGCTTATGCAGGCGTCATCCTCGATGGATTCTTGCTACCACAAGTTCTGGTAAACTTTTTCAGTGACACAAAAATGATAATTTTGGTACCATACTTTTACATCGGAATCACACTGGTACGTTCCATTACACATGTATATGATGCATGCCGGGTTATACCTTATTTCTATGCTAATCCAGACAGCTTCATGAATTTCTACTCGACAGCCAGCTTGGATTATTATATTGTGATTCATTTTGGAGCACTACTTCTTGCCTTGATTGTCTTTCTGCAACAAAGGTTTGGAGGCAGGTGTATTTCTCCTAGCAAATTCAAAAAATTCCTATAGTTGATGGGAGATATCTAGGGTGCCCAATCATATCTAGCGCGCAAATTCAAAAAAATCCTATAGTTGATATCTAGCGCGCCCAATGATATTCACAGAATTAAGATCCTAGGCTTTTGCTGTATGTTATGATCTATAAGACCAAGTCCAAGGGATGGCTGCTATTTTCAAATTCCACCTGCATTATCACCTCATACATCTCTTGTAAATCTGTTTGAAAAGCTTCTCTTAGTCGATATGCAAAAGCCTTGTTTCAAGCATAGCATAGCACTGGTTCCTATTATGAATCAAAATAAATGCAGTGCATAAGTAAAAATATTTCTGAACATGACATGCCTTTGCAGGCAACCTATTGTGTACAAACCTTGCTCTATTAATCATCTGCTTCATTATTAATCATCTGCTTCATTGGAGAGCAACTTTTAGTTTGGAATTATGTAGATTTAGATCAAATTATTGTAAGCGATTTTTATGTTTTTAAAGCAACTGGCAACAATAATTCGTATATTATTTTTATACATGTTTGCATTCTGGTATTTCTGAAAACCACCTTGAGAAATGTAATTTGTCAAGTTTGTGGAGGTTCACAAAGTGAAGGATCTCGAACTGGTTCTGGTCCAAACCCCCAGTTAGATGATATTATAATTCCTTTTTTCAATAAAGGATACAATATGTTTGTTCAACTCGGATCATTAATTATATCCAAATATTTTTATTAATTTTATTGTAATGAACGTTTTAAAGTTGAGAATTTAAATTTATAATTCAGTTTCAGTATTTATAATAATTATAGCATATTGGATTATCTATCATAAAAATAAAATAGATGTATTTTTTTTCATTTCTTTTTTATTAAGATGAATTATTGATAGTAGTCACTCATTAATCAATAAGATTCATTATTTTACAAATTTGTTTTTTTAAATCTAAGATGAATTATTGATATTAGTCACTCATTAATCAATAAGATTCACTATTTTACAAATTTGTTTTTTTAAATCTAAATGCATATTAATGTTAATCATTCATTCAATCACTCACTCAAATAAATAGAGACGCTCAAATCAATGCAATGAATGAAAACAACATCTTACAATTGTTATAGATTAACAAATAAAGAGACTAATATGACTTCCAAAATTAAGTAGAAAATAAATAAAAATGATATTAAATAAAACTCAAAATGAAAAAAAGTTTACAATATTTAAGAACATGTATATTTGTGAGCAAAAGAAAAGAAGAAAACTTTCCATTGCTTATATAAATATATATAAATAAATAAAAATTTTGTATTTTTCCATATTCTATATATAAAAAAAAATAATCATTCCATAAATATTACTCATCAAAGTGATATTAGTATTACTCATTAAAGAAAATAAATATTTATTATATAGAAATGAAAGGTTAAATGTGATTTAAGAGTATCTATATTTGTGAAGTGGAGCTAAACAATTTTCCATTGTTTGTTTTCTTTTCCAAAAAAAAAAAACATTATCCAAAAAATAATAATAAAGAGATACATCACATAATCTCTTAAAAAAATTTTGAACTTCAAAAAAACAAAACAAAAATTAAATGTATTTCACTATATACTCTTAGAACTAGGAAGGGTGTATTGATCCTCTTATAGTGAAAATGATCTTATTTCACTATATACTCTTAGAATTAGATAAAAGACTTAAAAAATTAGGGTGTATTGATCCTCTTACAGTGAAAATGATATATCTTGGAAGGTTCATCTTTCTCCTTGCCATTATAACTCTTTCATCTTCATAACTATTGCATGACTTTCACATCCTTACTTTAGAGGTGATTGGCATCCATATTATGCTCCCTCATAACATGTTTACACTAACATAAGCATATTTAGAAATCCATCAAATCCTTATTTTCTAAAAAAAATCTATACAACTTGAGATTCATTTGTACCATTCATCCCATTATAGATACACAATATATTGAACACTACATTAATTTATTTCTAGTTGTTAAGTCAAAATAATTTTTCTAGTTCCTAGTCTTGCACTTTTATTGGTGTATCTTCCCATTTCACACTCTCTAGGGAACCCTACTTTTCCTTTTATTTTTTTGTTTCCCCACTTTGAAACTTGGTAAGAACCTTAGATTATACAAAAAAAAATATGGACTATAAGAAGAGCTTATCCTTATAAAGAAAATAATTTATTATGACCTAGATATCCTAAAGAATAGAAAATCATAAGAAGTAGAAGCTAGGAAGTAAAATTGCTTTCTAGTTCCTTCATCATTAAAAAAAAAATAAAAACTAACTTCATAAGGGTGGATTTTTTTTATATTTTGAAAATTAAAAGTCTCCCAAGGCTAATCCGATATAGGAGGAATTATGTTAATATGCATAAGAAATAAATAAAATTATTACTTTAATCTTTGGAATTAATCATTTTAATAAATATGAGAATTAACACATTGTACACTTTTTCTTGGTCTCATTTTTATAATATAATATTTTTCCAAATTCTTGAAAATTAACTTATTTTAATGCAATTTTGTATGTTTTAATATAAACTATAATTTAAATAATCAAACAAATAATTTAAAAATATAATATGAAATATATATGTAATATATGTATATATAGTAAATATTTATTTGAATATTTATTTAATTTAATTTCCTATTTATTAAATTATAGATTAAATTTTATAATATGAAAAGTATAAAAATAAAAATAAGTGCATAACATGATACTTAACTTTTGTATCATATCCAAATACAACCTCACTAATATAAATTAAATACATGGTAAATGCTCATTAACATCAATCATAATAAGTATGAAAACATTTACCTCATCATACATATCAAGTTGCTAAAATATAAATATAAACAAGTGCATAACATGACATTTAAGTTTAGTATCATGTCCATTTACAACTTCAGTGATATAAATTAAATAGATGGTAAATGCTCATCAACATTAATCATAGTTATCAAAAAATTTACCTCATCATATATATCAATTTGCTAAAATTTTAAAATGTTTGAGATAATGCCTCATTTATGATGCATACTAAAGATTAGGGATTGGTTTGGTTTGTTGGAGGCTGTTGAGAGATTCTCTCAACTTCTCCCTCCAAGAGTGGAATTAGTTGGATCTCAACAACACTATAAAATTGTGATATATTCGTTTGATTATAATATAGAAATTAATTATTGTGTGTGAATCCTGTTCAATGGATGCTCTCTCCAATTTCTAATATGGTATCAGAGCCTCTACTAGCTTAAATCCCTCACAGGATGGCCAGTAAGATGTGAGAGAAATGATTGTCAAATCGTTGCTATAGGAGAGTAGATAGTTCAATGAATTTATTTTCTAGGTGAAAGTTTTTTTTGGTGTGTGATTAGCGTCCGTTGGCTGGATTAAATTGATGCTGTTGCAGCTGCCGCTGTACATGGCTCTCAATTTTAATGGAGAAATCATCGTGGGCGTGAACTATGAGCAGGCGGCGAACAATCTCCCTCAGCCAGCCGTGGTGGCGGGCATCGTGCAGTCAATGGGAATAAGCTGCGTGAGGATCCTGAATGCTGATCCAGATGAATACGTGGAGCACTTCGTTTTGAGTGTCGTTTTCAGATGATGTGAATATACGACAGTTGGATGAAAGAGGTTGAGCAACTACGAATCGTATCATATGAACTATAAAGGTCACAGGGACGTCAAAACTGCAATGGCGCAAGACATTGACATTGTTTTGTTGCGAAGTATAGTGGATCAAAGTCTCCCAGATGGAAATGTGTGGAGCCGGGAAATAATATGGAGTGGCAATTTCTCAGATTCCCAAAATATTTTGCAGTTGATGGAGGAGGATTCGCCTTCGATACAAATTAGGGTTGAACAATTTGTTTTTCATTTACAGTTGAGAGATCGATATGTGGGTCTCCATGGGACTTATCCCATGGCTGCTGCCATTTCGGCGATTGACTCCTCCCCCACTGTTAATGTTTCTGAGCAGCTCGCCGAATTCTTAGTACAGGCCATGGAAAACCTCCCCCTTGCGCTACGGGAGCTTGGCCTTGTGTCATCAACGTTGATGATATTACTATCTTTCAAAAATGCACCAGCAACGTCATTAATTTTTTGAATGACAGTGTATAATTTCATGAATTTTTTTTTGTCGTGAGATTTGTGTAGTGCAGAACCAATTATTGAACAAATTAGCATTATTTAAATTAGTCATTCTCGACGTTCTTCGATGCCGAGAGAACAGTTGGCTAATTTGATTGTGTGAATTTGTTATATGCTGATGGATCTTGTTGTGCTTCGGGCTTCAAGAGCATCGGTTACAGGTTATACAATGAGATCCTTGTGTGTAAAGGTCACTTTGTAGGATTAATCACTGATCATATTCTGTATCCAAAATATTTTCCTATAGACTGTTGAAATTTATTCTTCAGGGTTATTTCACGGATGGAAATATTTCCATAGGATAGTTCAGTGTCGTGACTCTTCTTCGGGGGTGTCAAGAATTTTTGATCTTACAAATTCAACATTGTTGGTCAGAAACAAATGTATTTTAAATGGGTTGAATGGTAGCTCGAAAATGGTGGAGAAAAGAGCGTTGTCTATGAGATCTCAGAGTGGGTACAAATGTTAATGAAGACCAGGGCAGACAAATGTTTGTATTAAATTAGTGTGTTCTCCATTTCTGTAATGTAGGCATTAAGGGGGGGTGTTTGAGATAATGCCTCATTTATGATGCATACTAAAGATTAGGGATTGGTTTGGTTTGTTGGAGGTTGTTGAGATATTCTCTCAACTTCTCCCTCCAAGAGTGGAATTAGCTGGATCTCAACAGCACTATAAAATTGTGATATATTCGTTTGATTATAATATAGAAATTAATTATTGTGTGTGAATCATGTTCAATGGATGCTCTCTCCAATTTCTAATATAAAAATCACCATAATTAACTAAGCTTTAAAGTTATTTAAAATTACTATTGTTAATGATGAAAAAACTAATATATAAGTTAAATATACTAGATATATTCTAAAATATTATATAAAAATTAAATCCCGAGTGACATAACAATTATCTATTCATGATTAAATTAATAGTTTCAAAAAATTATTCCAAAATAAATCAATATACCTATTATACCTAATACCTTGTTTCCTTCCTACTTCACCAACTATGGCAAATAATACCAGGCCTTCTTCTTTGGACAATTTGGAAAGAAATCGGTGCATTTTCAAGAATTAGAGCACACCTCTAAACACCATATGGAGCAACCTCTGTCTTAATCTTCAGGAAACCTTGGTGCTTCAAACCTGGCAAGTTGAATATTTTCCTACACTCCCACAAGAGCAGGCTATCTGGGTGAACTGGAATCTTCAAATCCCCCAAATTCTGAAAGATCCAGGAATTTCTCACAATTCCTCTATAGTGATAAGTAAATGGATGCCCCCTCCTCGGGGAACTTTCAAACTCAACTTTCACGGAGCATCCAAGGGTAATCCAGGCAGGGTTCGGTGGCATCTTCAAGGATCACGAAGGTAAACCACTCCTACTATTTCTGGGAAACATAGGATGGGATACAAATAACTCGGCTGAGTTAGAAGGCTTGTGGCAAGGTCTTTCTATGTCCCATCTTTATGGTTTTCATCCTTTGGAGATTGAAGGAGACTCACAAATTCTCATAAATATGGCAAATCAACTTCTCCAAGGGGCCCATGCAAACAAAGTGGCCATAAGCTGGAGACTAGCAGCTATATTGGAACTAATTGAACAATGGCTCAACACAAACCATGCGCTAATTTTCAAACATGTCAAAAGGGATGGCAATAAGATTGCCGACCTCTTGGCCAATAAAGGAGTTGATAGTGAGCATACTCTTCTTGTCGGTTCTCTAGACATTATACATGATAGCGCCCAAATACAGGAATGTAACACTTTGGTCCAGAATGATGCAGAATTCCCGGATGCGGGTGTCTAGCTGGAAGAATAAGTTGATGGGACTTGGGATTGGCAAGTGGTGGGGACACTTGGCCACCCAAGCCATAGCCATGCGCGAACGTCTCCACCGCGGTGCAGTCATCAAGGCTGCATTTAAGCAGAACGAAGGTCGAGAACCAGCCATCATTCTCAGTCACACCTCCGTATGGATTTCTTTGCACCAGCACTCTGATCACATTAATGGGCTAATCAAGCTAGGTGAGCATCGAGGCAAATCTTCCCTAGGTTTTAAGATGGATGATGGCAGAGGAAATTCAGTCGCTCCTCCTCCGCTGTATAGCTTCTGCTCCCCTTCCGCTGTGAGACCCTACTCCCGCACTGCAATGGGAATACGGTGCCATCTTTCTTGCTGCATTGAACTGGGAGATGGGCTTCACTTATCTCGAATTGGCCTCTGCAATTTGAACACTGTCACCTTGGACCTCCTTTTCACTCCGTTCACTCCTCGCTCTGCTTCCCCGACTCCTCATTTGCCAACCTCTGAGCCAGTCACCATGCCGAGACTGCATCACCGCATGAGATGCCGTAGGGGCAACACCATAAGTCATCCTCAGTGCAGCCCCACATCTTCCAACTCTGATTCCTCATCTCCCTCCTCTGACTACTTTATAGGCAGGTACCCGAATACAAGAATTGGTAGGGGGAGATACCATGCTACCAGTCTCAAAATGGATTCTCCTGCACCTGCCACCCTTGTTACTCTCACTTCAAATACACCCCAAACAACTCAATTCTTCATCAATTTATTCCTGAATCGCCCCTGTATCATTTCTTCCATCTCGGTTGTGTTCAAGGAGGAACCATAGTTAGTTGACACTAGCGTGCATCTGGGAGGGACAACCACAGTGACGGCTCAGGATGCAGATGAGAAGAAGCGACAGGTGGATAAGGACAAAGAAAAATCTCCAAGTGATGAGGAGAAGGTTCTCCGCGGGCATGAGTGCTCCAAGCAGAGTGCTACCTCTAATGCGGACAAGCCAAGGGAGGATGACGACATGGAGGCCTACAGGTACCTCATTATTGAAGAACCACCTCCTCATCATGATGTTTAATCATTCAAAATGTGTTTGGTTTTTGTTTTACGAGTCGCAACTCTATGCGATTGAACTTGAATTTTTAGCAATGTTATCAAGTAGTTTTTGTCTAACATTCTATAATATATGCAAAGAACAGTGGAATCCAAGGCTGATACCCCTGTGTGGGCAGCACATTAGAACAATGTATGGACTGGACTGGTTTCCCCTAATGGGCAGTCAATTTTCAATTTCTTTTGCTGAACATGCCACATTTTTGGGCAAAGTTAAGGCTTCGGCCGCGATGTAAAATACTCTTCCTCTTTAATAGATTTAAACTAATTTAGAAAAAAAATACCTTGTTTCCTTCTTTTATTCAAAAAAAATATTAATTATTATCATATTATTTCATTTTAACAAATTATTATTTTAAATTAGCAATAGTTATTTTCACATACAAATGGTGCCTACCATGAGATGAAGAAGGTAGGTCCACTAGCAAAGTTCAAAATAATTCAACAATTTAACCACCCACCTACCAAATCTTTAAGTATGTAATCCTTGATTATTTATGGCTCAACCACAAATAAAACGGATTTCCAAGATCAAGTATAAATTTAGTGCTTCCCATTCGTTATGAAAGATAAAGCATTAGAATGATTTTACACTAGTTTGAAAAACTCGTTTTCAAGAATATTTTGCACAAACTCACTAAGAAACAAAAAACACAAGCCGAACACGTTAAAGAATTACAGAACATGAATGGTTGTGAAACACTAATACCTAAATCTAAACCCATGGTCATCTACACTCACTCATGGACTTCTCGTGGACCTCAAATTGTGTCTGTGTGATCTTGATTCTATTGGATGTCATCAGAGCAGCCTCGGTAAACACTTCACTGTTGGCTCTCATCGGAGCAACCCCGTTAAATGGTTCACTGTATGATGAGTTGTATTCAAAATAATTCCAGGATTGTTCCTGCGCCAGAAGATGTCAACAAAGTGGGGGTATTCTTCAACAAAGAATCTCAGGCATTGAGCTTGTACCATGGTTCGCATGACGAAGGATGTTTTATCTTTAACCAGAGTGCCCTCACATGCACATCAGAATTTTTTCTCATTTTCTATCTCTGATCTGTGGAAAACTAAGCGGGAGGACATGTTCAAATTCAAGGGGCATTTATTGGTTCAGAGAAAGAGGTATGGAGCAACTTCTATCAATCATCACTTTCAAAGGCTACCACCCCATTTTAAGCTTCCTCGCCCGCATTATTTGATGCCGAGAGGTCAGCTCTTGGTGATATTTGGCGAAATTTTCTACTGAAATTCATTGCAAATGATGTGCATGAAGGATTGGGAAACAATTATTTTATTAACAATTTTCATACAACTTTCTTGGCTTCTGCTAAGTTTTCTTATCCCAAAATGAGTATCCTACTGAGTAGTCTCATTAATGGGACAACAAATAGCTTAGAAAAATGAACACCCTCCATTGTCACTCATTTTGGGACAAAAAAGATCTTAGAAAAATGAGAACCCTCCATTGTCATTCCCGCAACATTAATATAACATTCACACTAAAACTTCCCTCTTCATCCTCCCTTGAGCCTTTCTCTTTAGTTTTGACACCTTCGCGCTCCTCTTTTCCATCAACCATTTAAACTAGTGTTGAATGTAATTATTTGGTTTGTGGGTTACTAGACGTCTAATTCCATCCCATGGATGTCTAGCTGGATGATGAAAGGTCTTCTCCCCCTCATCAGAGTCCCTTATTTTATCATGGATGATGAAAGGTGCTCTCCCCTTCACCCCATCCCCTATATTTTTTTTTCCATGGAAGAACTACCAAAGGAATACTTTTCAGGTAAAAGACCAGATGTGTCACATTTTAAAAATTTTGGTTCATAAGTTTATTGCCATGTAACCAAAGATGACAAGAATAAACTAGAGCCAACAACCGAGTTGGGGATATTTGTGGGGTACACTGATACACTTCACAACTATTGGGTTTACTTTCTAGCACATAGGATGTCAGTGGTCAGAAGAGATGTGAAATTCGATGAAGAGAAGGCCATGCGAATTTCCCTTGAGAGGGAGTTTCAATTGCATGAAGGGTAGTAGCTTTTGGCTCCGAAAGAATACCTCTACATGTGGAGCATCCATAAGCAGAGGAGCTGAGAGTGGAAACACCCACTCATGCAAAGACATCACGAGACGAAAGGAAGCACACCAGAGAGGCTCACAGGTTAGTGCTTGATGCTAGAGCGAATGTGGGAGAACCCACATCACGGTGTAGGAAAAGAAGTTCCCAAGAGCGGTACACCAGCTACATGGCTCTTATGAACGAGAGTGTAGAGATAGAGCCATCCTTTTTAGAGGAAGCAGTGCAGCAACCAATTTGGGATGATTCCATGGTTGAGGAGTACAAATCCATTTTCAGAAACAATGCATGGGAATTTGTCCCAAGACCGAAGGGGAAGTCATTTATAGGATCCAAGTGGATCTACAAGGTGAATCAGGCAACAGATGGGAGTGTGGGGAAACACAATGCCAAATTTTTGTCCAGAGGTTTATCTTAGGTGGAGGGGATTGATTATGATGAGACATTTACACCAGTCACAAGGTACTCATCAATCATATCCATCCTTTCACTTTCAATGCATATGGTATGGCAGATACATCAGATGGATATAAATACGACCTTCCTCAATGGGGTGACTGAGGAAGAGGTTTAAATTTATCAACTTGAAGGTTTTGATACCTTTGACAGAAAGACGCATGTGTGCAGACTCAAGAGAGAATTGTATGGGCTAAAGCAATCACTTTGTGCTTGGTACACCAGGATCTACAGCTACTTCACCAGGTTGGGCTTCACCAAGAGTGAAGCAAATGTGAAACTTTACCATATTGTGGTAGAAGGTAAACTTTTCATAATTGTACTTTATTTTTTTGATTTGATATTGAAAGGTGGTGAGCATCTCATCAATTATTTCAAAGAGGATATTGCAAGAGAATTTCAAATGAAGGACATGGGGCTCTTGCACTATTCCCTGGGATTGGAAATCTGGCAAAGAGATGGGGAGCTATTTGTATCTTAGGGAAAGTATGCCAACGAGATTATGAGGAAGTTCCACATGGAGGGCAAAAAACCCATGGAGACTCCTCTAGCAGGAAACTCAAGGAAGGAGATGCTACTTCAGGCGAAGTAGTATATGCTAACATATACAACCAGCTTGTGGTTTCACTCATGTATTTGGTGAACACACAACCAAACATATGCTATGTGGTTAAACAGCTTAGACAAGATATGGTTAAGCCTACCAAGCTCTTTTGGAAGGCAGGAAAACATGTGTTGAGATACCTTAGAGGCACTACAGAGTTTGAGCTATGGTACAGACGGAAAAAGGGAGTGAAACTTCAAGGCTTCACAGATGAAGATAGGGAAGGGAGTCCATCCGACAGGAAGAGCACATCAGGGGGCATCTTCAACATTGGATCAACAATATTTTCCTGGTACAATAGGAAACAAATATCAGTTGCTCTCATTTCAGCAGAGGGGGAGTACATGGCGACTAGTCAGGCGACATGTGAGGCCATTTAAATGAGGAAGATACTTGTTGGTTTGTTTGGTCAACAAACGGATCCGACAGTGATTTGTTTTGATAACCACATTTTCATCAAACTATCAGTTAATCGGGTTTTTCATGACAGTTCCAAGCATATCGATATCTAGTATCACCATCTCAAAGATTGTGTGCATAGGCAGATTATGTCATTAGAGTGCATTCCCACTGCGGAGCAGGATGCAGACATATGATGAAAGAACTATCAAGAGGAAAATTTGATTTCCACAGAGGCAGGATCAGGGTAGCATAAAATCCCTTTCTTATTGAGAGGAAGTGTTGAAACTGGAAACAACAAGAGGCTTAAAATTTTATTTTTCCCTTAATTAAATTAGATGGAAACTGTAAGTCCACATCACATGACAGCTTGTATGAGTTAACTGAGTTGGGAAGACTTAGGTAGCTCATTCAATTCGAGTTGGGGGTCAAACTAGAGGCGTGTAGAGTTCACTCTAAGTTATAGAGGGTCTAGTTCCAGTTTATTTTCAGTTGTAATTGTTTAACATAATTATTTGAGTTAAAATTAGTTTAATTAGTTCTAACTGATGGATGAGCTAGTGGGAGGTCCAATGAATTAAATATGATTTAGTTCACATGCAATGATCAATCATATAACTGATAATTCACTACAAATATTTGTTGTATGCCAGTTCTTAAAGTGACCCAGTTCATGTTGGAGTTAAAGGGAAGTAAACTATCAGTTGTACTATTAGAAAATTGTATAGGTCACACATGAGGTCAGTAAGACACCTTAGATGAATTGCGCAATCAATTCTTGGGAATTTCCTAATTAATAGAGGCTCAATTCCCCCAGGAATGCGTAATCAAGGCTGAGAAACCGAGAGGCAAGTTTTTGGTTAAGTATTGGACCAAAATTTTTGGGATCAAAGTCAGAAAGTCAGAGATAGTACAAAGATCTCTCAAGCTTGAGAGAAGCATTGTATTGTTTCATATTCTTAACTTAATGCAATACATAGATAGCGGGGTTTTTAGCTAAGGCTTTCCCTAGATACATCTTTGTTTTGTGTGATTGAAATTATTTCTCTTTCTTGTTCATGTGATTGTGCGATCGTAATTGGTTTTTGAAATTTATAGAATAGATTCAAGTATTTTTTTTTAGCATACTACAAGATCAGTTGAATCTATGTAGATTTTCTACAGGGAGATTATGATAATCTAGCTGGGTTTATCTTTGAATTTGAAATACTTAAGCAAGAAACCCCTCAGACGGTGGATCTAGCTTGGGGTGGTCAACTGTAAGAAAGGTTGCAGTGTAGTTGGCCTATAGTTTGTAGAGTGGAAATCCCTTCTTTAGTTTCCAACCATTATAATATATTCAAATAAGTATAATGGCTTATGCATATTTTGATTATGGGTTATGACAATCCTTGTCATGTTATTGACTAATGCATGGTTTTGTAAATACATGAATGAATGCTTGAGTTTCATTGTTATATTCATGATTGAAAACTATCTTATGTGCTTGTCATTATAATGAATGGTTGAACTGTGAAGTTTTTTCCATACTCATAACCACTAGGCTATCTTATATATTATAAGTTGAATGAATATCTAGTTTATATTGATGACTACTTAGTTCCTAAATGAGATAATAATTTGTGGATTTATGCATACTCTTTCAATTGATGCGATTGAGGATTGAAACAATTTTTTATGTTCAAAAGTTTCATATTTTGTAAAATACAGACTCCAAGTCTCTTTAGGTGTAATGCATCCATGCATGTTTTATGGATTCATATTTCATTACATAAGTTTGACCAATCTGAAAAAGACAACAAATTTGGATTTATTTCCATACTTCACCTTGTACAAGGTTGTGTTCTTTGTGAATTGGCTTTAAATCCATGCCCTTTCTCTTATCTTGGAGTTGGTTTATTTTGTGTCATTTCTCTCATTTATCTTATTCTAGTCTTGGCTCAGTAATTTGAGGGTCAATGTTCAAGCCTTGGTCCATAAAACCACAAATTTTGGCATGTGAGTTATTTCCCTCTACCTTAGAAATGATTTTTCATATACCCTATTCCTTAGCACGTCAAAAGATTCTAGAAATCCAAAATTCTGGAGGTTTGGGAAAATGTCACACCTTTGCGCATATCGAATTCACCTTTAGCCTGATTTTTTGTCATATCCGGGAGTCAGGAAATATGAGGGTGGTAAGGGTTGTCCATCTCTTCAAAGCCCACATATCCATAGGTATGGATAACTCCAACTTCACTTGGCATGTGGGGGTCACCACGAACAAGTAATGTTGGACCTACACTTATTGCAATTTATGAGTTTTAAATTCGAGGATCTGGGGGTCGATGAAAGGCATACGCCTTTCTACAGTTAGATCAAGCATAAGTCAGATATAATATTTAGGCACAAGAATAATATCTTATTAGGGAACCATGTCCAGCAAAACCCTCCACTATGTTATTTGGAGGTCTGGTGAATTTGAGGTTGAAAAAAGGTTCCACAATTGTAGGACCAGATTCAGTTAGGGCCTATATCTTTTTACCACAATAAAATTTTGGTGTGTCATTTTCATGGGGGAAAAAATAGAGTACAAGCAGATTCCACGTTGAAGTGTATTAGTGACGTGGTAGGGTTTGAATGGATAAATCTCTAGAGGGCATAACTTGCAATCTTGAAGTGAGATTGTGGTAGAATTTATATCCCCAAAAATATATAGAAGAGTTGAGTACGATTATGAAATCAAAATATAATTTCGCAAACTTGAGAGAAGAGGAATTTTGTAACCCCAACTTCATAACATACCTTGGGGCTCGTGTTAAAGTAAGCATGTAACACATTCAACTGTCTGAGATAAGTTCAAGGGGCGGGAGTGTTATAGAGTGGTATCAGTATAGATTGTTAAGCTTGTGAAAAAGAAGAAAAATCAATACCTCATATCCTTAATTAAGTATCAAGGCACTGGATATGTTACAATATACAACCTCAAAACCAAATGAAAGAGATATTGGTAATTGTAAAGATTTGGTGCAATAAAAAGAGTCCAAACTCTTAAATATTTACATAAAATGGTGGGAAAATCCTTGAAATTTTATGAAATATTGAACATAAAAACAACCAAATGTAAGAGATAATACTAATTGTAAAGAGTTGGTGCAATGTGAAGGGCTCAAAATCCTAAAGCTTTGCATATAATGGTGGAAAATTCCTTGAAGATTTGTGAAAGATTTAAGTGATGAAAATTATTCCAAGTAAAATAAAAGCATCCTATGGAGGTTTTCAAACCATAAAAAATATATTGAATACTTCCACACCAAAGTTAGAACATTTTAATGTATTAAATCAATTAGGAAACTAGATGAATAAGTCTAATACCATAATCCCATAGGGTGTAGAATTTATGTTGATGGGGTGTATTGTTAAGTCACTTTGTGATGTGAAGGTCACCGGTTTGAAATTCTGTGGGAGAAAATCTAGCCATTTTAAATGTTGGTGTGGCCCAGGCTAGGTGCGACCCCCGGGTGATTTTGATAGCTTAGATGCCCACGGGTTGTAGTTTCTCAAGTCACATGTCAAGTCTGATGTAATATTTGAAGAATTCAGACAACTTGACATAAAAAAATAGTCTAATACTATGTTAGAAAATAAAGAAGGTAATAAAACCATGCATCATTAATGTAATAAAACCAAGGTAAGAAAATATAAAAATCAAAAGCACAAAATTTATAGTGATAAACCCATACAATATGTGGGGGCAAAATGTACTATGAAATATGAACCACTTTATTAATAACCAAACCTCGTTATAATAAGCCTTCAAAACTCCTCAAGCATAAAACACTAAGAGAGGCATATTTCACACTAATGAATTGATCCAGGTGGCTCTAGAAATGCTCAAGATTCAAAGACGGCTTTGGAAAAGATAAAAAAAAAAGTTACTGGATTGAAGTGAAACCATGTTCATATCAAAGATCTCGACACAATATTTCCAATCCCATGAACAAGACCTCAATCTGAGTTTGTATGTGAAAGTTATGGCCGATCAAAGTTTTGGTCAAACTAGGCCTCAGCGACTAAAAAGGAAACAATTTAGAAATTGCCGGTGCACAAATCAGACCATTAGAAAAAGGGAATTTTTTGCCTCGTTAATTTTCTGGATAAACCCCAAAATTCGGTAAAAAAAAAATTATATATTATTTTTTTTAATATAAAAGTTAATAAAAAAAGGGTCGGTCTAACATGGCGGACCCGCCCACCCCAATGATCACAATATATATATATATATATATATATATATATATATATATATATAGGGGTGCGATGCCATGTGAGGACCCACCAACCCACCATTCAACGGTATCGCCAATATGGAGAGGGGTCAGTAGGGGTCGAACCTGTCTGACCGGTTTTGGCAGCCCACTGTTTGGGCAACTCCAAAAAAAATTCAACCCATCAACATGTAACCACCATGAAATTTAAACGATACGCCAACAAAAACCAATTCCAAGTTTGATATGCAGTCGGGCGGGGGGTTGGAATCGTTGACCTCCCCTGCCAAACTTGCCAGATAACCAACACGTCAAGGTGGTGGGATTTGTAGACTCCGACCCAAAAAAATTATTTAAAGGCCCTAAACTTTGCAATTCGGCTAAGGGAGGACGATGGAGGATGGGCACGAAGATCAATGTAGGTGGAACATTGAGCAGCACGCAGGTTTAGGAGGATGGAACCCTGACACAGGGAATCATGAGGATCTGAAAGATTCCCTTGGAGGCTGATTTTTTACAGAGGCAAAGTCATATCAACTTTATACTCATTTTTCACGGTTTTCTGTAAGGAATCTGATGGTGTAATCAGTTTCCTCATTTTTGCAGAATAATTTCAGTCAACTAGCAATAAATAATCTTTGGGGGAATATTTGAGATTCTTGAGGGTCCATATTTTGACCAAGTCAGAACGAGGTCAACTTTATAGTCATTTTTCATGATTTCGCGCTAGGAATTCAATGGTGCAGTCCATTTCTTTAGCAGAGGTGTGTATTTTCAGGCCATCCTTGGAAGTAGAGGTATAAGGTGTCTTTTTGTACATGCATGTAATTTTATTTTTTCTTAAGATTAATGAAAACGACCTCCCCACTTTGAGCAGAACTCAGAGATGTAGCCCACACTGGGTGAACTCCATTACCAATCTGTTGTGATTTGTTTTGCATGGTTTCATTTCATTTATACTTATTTCATGTGATATGGTTTGATGGTTACATGCTCTTTTATATGCAATTTTGTATGCATCTTTGAAGTATAAATATCTGAATCAAGTTTGGTATTAGAGCGGGTCTTCTGCTGATGTGAGTTGCAAGTGTATGATAACCAGGGGAAGACTCCAAAGAGGTGAAGGAAAACTTAATTCCTTCGGTTCAGAAGCAGGACGTGCAACACGAAAAGGGAAAATGGAAGACGAAGAAGCTCGGTTGGAGGAAGAGAGAAATTATCGCAAGATCTTCTTCACCGTGGTAGAGAAATTTGACAAGTTTTTTGCAGGATATGAGAAAACAATCAAGCTTGATCACAAAGAACCAGATGATCATGCCTTGATAAATCTTGAAGGAGGAGGAAAGGAGTCTCGTGAACCTCCCTCTACATCGTCTAACTAAATTTATTTTCCATCCTCTTCTCGTCATTCTAGAGCTAGAAGAAAACATAAAAATCCCTTTTTCAGGTTGGATGTCAAATTTGATCTACCTGTGTTTAGTGGAGAATCTAATGCAGAAAAGATAGATGACTAGATCACATAGGTTGAGGTATATTGTTGCATACAAATAATCAAAGAGGATGAAGCCAAGATCCAACTAGCATCCCTTCAATTGAGTGGAATTGCTCTCATTTGGTCAGAAGGAAAACTATAGAAAGGTTGTAAGTATATTCATAAACTTATTTTATCTTGTTCTGAGTTCATTTATGTTTTAAGGGGACAGTTTTACCCATTGGGTGATAGACAGAAAGCCATGATGGAATGGAAACATCTAAAAAAATAATGTCAAAATGTTCAGAATTTTACATAGGAGTTTAGGAAAAAAGAACTACCATTGAATATTCCACTAGACACTACTAAGAGGTTGATGAAATATATTGGCTCTTCACATAGTTATTTGCGTCATTTATTATTATTATTTGAACCTGAAACTCTTGATGAAGCTAGTGTGAAGGTTGTGCATCTTGAAAGCAGGGGGAAGCATGAACAAGACAACCACCCAAAGAGGGAAACAAAAACCAAGAGAAGAAAATAAAATCCCTCTTGTACTCATTGTGAGAAATAAGGGCATGATGAGGAGAATTTCTGGAAACTACATCTGAAGTTGAGACCTAAGAGGAATGATAGAAAAGAGAAGTAAAATACAGTTGCAACTGTGTAATAAAACCAAGAATCTTAATCAGATGATGATGAGAAGATCATAGTTGTAGGATTTTCAGGTGTTGGACCAATAGACCTGGGATCAGACTCAGGTGATGAGATGAAGATTGCAGTGCTTGGGATTGCAGAAGATGGACCTATTGACTTGGGTTCTGATTTAGGCGATGAGATAAATTTTTCATCATATGTTGTGCCAAAGATGAAGAGGGCACAAAATGTTGCATGGTTCCAAGAGCTTGAAGAGATCAACCAAAGAATCCAAGCGGAGAATAATAAACTAAGAATACTCCTACAGGAAGGAGATAAGGAGAAACAAAGGTTGTAGCATCAATTACAAGCCAAGGAGAAGGCCTTGGAAAACTTGCAACATTACAAGCCTTAGGTAAAAAGTGATTCTTTAAATTCACGTTCTTTTTATGATGATGATTTCTCTGCTTTTGAGAAACATACTACAAGAAATGGATCAAAATTATTGAAGAATGTGGGGTATCAAGGAAAGGGCCTCGACATTAATGGCCAAGGCATTGTGAATCCCATCAAAGTGGAGGAACTACCTCCCTCTACAGGACTTGGGTATGTCAGAAGAGAGGTTGGAGAATGCTCCAAGACAACCAATGACCAACCAACGATAGATAATGAGAGAACTTCATCACCTTCCAGTGATAGTGAGGATTCCATAAGCACTTATCAGAGACGCACCAAGAGTAAGCGTTCCAATACGATCCAAAAAAATTGGAGGAGAAAAAATCATTGTGGTCATTGCACTGAGGAAGGACACTAGAGAACCAAATGTCAGATACTTCATTCCCAAAAATAACCTATGAATAAACCATCTATTAAAGATATTCAACAAGCGAATTCACCACAGAGAAATGACCCATTTGTTTTATTGAGTAAAAGATGGTTTTTATAGATATAGTAGTTTTTCATGGCCAAAAATTGTAAATCATGCATTTTGATATAAGTGTAAAAGTTATTATTTTTTTTCCATCGCTTGTTAAAGAAACGATGATGTTTTGGATTTTTATTGATAGTTGAGGTATTGGCTTCTATTATGATGTAAACTTGACCAAAGAGTGTGTGTTATAATATCTTGGCAAGTATGGGCTTATTTTTGGTTTTATATGTGATTGCAAAGAATGTACCATAGTTTTGCATGGAATGCAGATGTTGAAAGTGTGGATTGACAAGGACACAGGAAGTGTGCAGGATGTGTTCATGATTTTGAAGGTCCAAACTCTCCTCAGTGGGGTGGGATGATCCAGGTGGCTCCGTAAATTCTCAAGATTTAGAAGTGGCTTTGGAAAAGCTCAAAACTCAAAGTTGCTAGATTTAAGTGAAACTATGTTCAAATCGAAGATCTCGACACAATATTTACAATGACGTGAATGAGACCTTAATCCAAGTTCGTATGTGAAAGTTATGGCCGGTCAAAGTTTTGGTCAAACTAGGCCCAGTGGTAGCCACTAACAAGACAACAATTAGGAAATTACCAGTTCATAGATTATGGCAGCCTGAACATGCAAATTTTTCTTGTTGTTAATTTTCCTGGTAAACCCCAAAATTCGGTATCACCAATATGGAGAGGGGTTGACAAGGGTGGAATCTGCCCAACCGGTTTGGAAGGCCCACCGTTTGGGTGGCCCCAAAAATAAGTCAACCCGCCAACATGTTACGACCATGAAATTTAAACGACGCGTCAACAAAAACCAATGCCAAGTTTGATATGCGGTCAGGCAAGGTGTTGTAATTGCCGACCTATCCCCACCAAACTCAGCTACACCACCAACACGCCAAGGTGGCAGGATTTGTATACTCCACCTCAAAAAAATTATTTAAATACCTAACACTTTGCAATTCAACCAAGGGAGGACAGTGGAGGTTGGGCACAAGATCAATCCAGGTGGAACCTTCATGCAGGTAATCATGAGTAATTTGAAAGATTCCCTTGAAGGATGATTTTTGACAGAGGAAGAATCATATCAACTTTATACTCATTTTTCTCAGTTTCCTGCAAGGAATCTAATGGAGTAATCAGTTTCCTCATCTGTGCAGCATAATTTCAATCAACCAGTGAGAAAAAAATCTTTGGGGGAATGTTGACCAAGTCAGAACAAGGTCAAATTTATAGTAATTTTTCACGATTTTGCGCCAGGAATTCAACCGTGTGGTCCATTTCTTCAACAGAGGTGTACATTTTCAGGCCATCCCCTAAAATGGAGTTATAAAGTGTCTTTTTGTACATGAATGTAATTTTATTTTTTCTGAAGATTAATGAAAGTTGCCTCCCCACTTTGAGAAGAGCCCTGAGATGTAGCCCACACTGGGTAAACTCCATTACCAAGTTGTTTGCCTTTCATTTCTACTTATTTCATGTGATATGCTTTCATGATTACATTCTCTTTTCTATGCAATTATGTATGCATATTTGAAGTAAGAAGATTTGGATCATAAAGACTTCAAAACCTCCCCAATATATGGACCTGAATAATGAGAAGGCATTTCATATAATGAAAAGGGTATGAAGAAAAACACATATGCCAAGTAACTGAAACATAGCCACTTAAATGTTTATTTTAAATAACAAACATCACATAGATTTTGACATATTTGGATTGTTTAATGATGAAGTCAAAATGTGATGTTTTGAGGGAATAAAAAGAATATTAATGAAAAAGAACATTACAAAATGAAAAAATAAATTTAATCATTGTAATGGTGACTTGGAACTCATTCAAATAACTTTAATCATTATAATGTTGACTTGGAACTAATTCTTTGAAGACACCAAATATGATGAATCATTGAATAAAAGAAAAAGGAGCATGAATAAATTTGAAGTTCCACGAAGTACTAGGAATGCAATCTAACTATAGTGATTGAAGTTGATAACCTTTAAATACATTTAAGTAACAAAAAGGTCAAATTAAACGACAACATATTTTGAGAAAATGGAGCTTAAGACTTTTGTAATAGCTGAAATATATATGTTTCAATTAGGAAGAAAGCATGATACAACAATAAAGCATCTAACTATAGCAATTGAAGTTGAAAACCTTTAAAGAAATTTAAGTAGCAAAAATCTCAAATTAAATGACAACATATTTTGAGAAAATGGAGCTTAACATGTTTGTAGTAGCTGAAAATATAGCTTTCAATTAGGAAGAAAGCATGATACAAAAATAAAGATGAATAAGTTATAATATATATATATATATATATAATTTAAAAAAAAAAGTCTAAATATTATATATTTTTTGGAGTTTTAGCCAAATTTTAATTTTTGTTGTTTAAAATGGGTTTATAATTACATATATGAATTCAACACTCTCAAAAACCCCTAAAACACTTATACTGTGGAGATTCTGCAATACAATCTTATGATTCTAACAAATTCATACTACATTCTGAATAAATTAAACCAAAAAACCCTCCAAAATATATAACAAATAAACTACAACTTAAAAAAATCAAAATAATAACATATGAAAAAATCAAAATAAATTGTTTTTATTTTTATTTTTTTTATTTTTTTTAAATAAAAATACTCTTGTAACCCATCATATTAGCCTAGAATATCACCATCAAAACCTAATTTCCTACTCATATATTGAACTCATTAAATTCCTAACTACAAAATTCCCCAACACTTCGTGGTTTTGGTCTCACTGAGTCTCGTATCTCCAACAAACTTTGTATCTCCAATATTAATGAAGGATGCGGGTCCAATGACCAAGAAAGTCCCTCGGTCAACACTTTATGATTGAAATTAATGAAATGAGAATTCATTGACATTTAATGTTAGGTGTTCAATCATTTCATATATGTAAGCAAAGAACACTCCCAATAAAATTGGCATTTAATGGTGGTATACATGATAAAAGCGATGATATATATATGACCAATAATATAATGATTTAGTGTGTATGCAATCATAGGTTTTCCATATGTATCATAAATAATAACAGATTTCTTGCAACTCAAAATTGCAAGAAATTACTTTCGTGTACCATCGACTCTATTAGGACATTATAACAGATTTCTTGCAACTCAAAATTGCAAGAAATTACTTTCGTGTACCATCGACTCTATTAGGACATTCTTTAAAGAAAGTCAAAACTCAAAATCGATTGAAGGAGAATATGGAGACTCTAGTTTTGGAAAATTATTCACATCACAATAAAGTGGGAAGAATGTCTCGGTGTTCCTTTAAATTGAGATAGTTTCCTAATAATAATTAGTAGTTGTTGAGTGGCTGCAAACTCAACAACCTTACAAACCTGACACTCATAGCGAAGGCTAGTGATTAATATCGTTATTATTTATGTTAAGATAATCAATGAAGTCCATAAGAGAGATTAATGTAACATGATAATATGAATTATGTTTTATTATATTTATACATTTTTATGATAAATAATAATTTAAATTTTTAAAAATATTATTATAATGATGTAAGTTTATAAATAAATATGATTACTAGATAATATTATTATTTTTGACAAAAAAATGTTATTACATAATTTGAGTATATATGTGTGTGTGTGTTGTGAGTATTGACCAACGACAATATATATATCTCAATCTATTATTACCCTTATGTTAATGTGGGCAGTCGTGGAGAAGTGACGTTTCATGCTACCATAATGGTCAATTGGTTGTAGGGTGAGTATGCTAATTCCTTGCTCAACCTCCCCTCTCTTCTATTAGATGTGTGGTGTAGGTTTGTGCATTTATGGAACAATAATTGAATACACATATATTGTTATGAACCATATGCCTTAAAAATGATAAGAAGCCAATAATTACAATCCACTTCAAGGGGGAAACCTCCTTTTACAATGAATACAATGTACATGACAATATTTGATTACCCTAAGACTATATATATATGTATAGATATTGTTATGAACCATGTGCCTTAAAAATGATAAGAAGCCAATAATTACAATCCACTTCAAGGAGGAAACCTCCTTTTACAATGAATACAATGTACACGACAATATTTGATGACCCTAAGACTATATATATATATATATTGTTATGAACCATGTGCCTTAAAAATGATAAGAAGCCAATAATTACAATCCACTTCAAGGGGGAAACTTCCTTTTACAATAAATACAATGTACACGACAATATTTGATGACCCTAAGACTATATATATATATATATATATATATATTTAGGAGACATAAGGTACAATCATAATGAAATGGTACAATGGAAGGTTCTAGCCAATATAACAATAAAAATTTGGTAATAACTCAATATCTAGGGCTTAATAAAGGGTTTTAGGATTAACATAGGGATTGTATAGGGGTTAACATATCTTGTGGTGTATTGAAGTAATGTAGAAATGCATGTTGATAAATGGACCATTTCACTCCATTCCTTTTAACACCTATATTTCACTTCTTAGAATGTGATAGAGAATAATTTCAACCTCTTCTATTTGTAAAGAGCTTACTCGTAAAGAGTGCTCTTGAAGTACCATTTTGCTCCACTTCTTCAAAACTTATTGGAATGTGATCGGAATGAATTCATCCTCTTCCATGTGTGAAGAGTTTTCTCACAAATAGTGCTCTTGCTCTCATAGTAGGCAATCATGAACTCCTCTCCCTCTTTGATTAGGGATATTGAATCCAAGTAGTTCTCTATTGCAGATATATGCAAGAAGTCCATAGAACTCAACCGACCAAAATATTTCTCACACTACTAATGGATTGTGCTATAGTTGTAAGTGGGATTTTTCCAAGGTTGATAGAAAGAGATTACATGAACAAGTGATTACAAGACTAGTTTTTACCTTATCTACATAATGCAACAATGGAACTTTGAAAGTGCATGAAAGTCGAGGAGAGAGATGAGTATTTGAGGCTAAGGAAGCACATTCTTTAGAAGGTAACACAAATTCTATTAAACTAACAACCAACTTTTTAGCAACTTTATCTAAACATGTTTCTTTGGGTAATTCATAGACAATATTGGAGTGTATAGAGTTTGAGTTACAGTCTAAAGTACAATCTAGGAATCATTCAACTTAACAAAAAACATTCTTAAGATATGTCTTATATGGTTGAGTACATAAAAGGCATTGCTTGACAAGTTTTAAATGCATCCTCCTAACATGGGTAGCAGAGTCGACAGAGAAGGTAATGATTTAAGAGGATAGTATGTTGTTAAGCTATCACTAAAAGGAAACATTCAAACCAAGATGTTATTGAAAACATATGCTTTCGAAAATTGTATCAATGTTACATGTGTTATGGATATGTTATAACTATAGATACATGTCTACTTACATATATATAACCTTATTTACTAAGATACATGGATAATTAACATGCTTCCTAATGCTAAATAAATAAAGGCAATAATTACAAAGCAATTTGTCCAAGTTTTTAAACTATATAAATTGTAGTTTTAAAAACTAGTTCCTAAAGTTGAGATAAAAAATTTCAACATAAGAATCAATCTTTAGGAATTAAGTTATTAGTATGTTTAAACAACTTTATAATTTATAATTATTATTCTTAATTAAAAAAATAACATTTTCATTTGAAAAAATAAATGAGAAACCCAATTGAAACAAACCCAAATCCTCCCAAACCCCCCAAAACTTAAAACAATAAATTAAATATATATATAATAAATAAAAATGTTATTACATATCTTATCTCAAATAAATATGTTTTCTCATAAACTTTGAAAACATTATTTTGTCTTTAAAATATCTTATATATATAATTTTCTTTACAACTTTATAATTGCAATTTTTAAATTTACATAATTTATAAAAATGTAAAAAAAACTTATTAATAAATTAAAAACATTGATTCGCAAAAATAAACTCTATAATAAAAAAATAAATGATAAAATTTAATTTAAATTATATATATATATATATATATATAGATTAAAATTTATATATTATTATAAATAAATAATTTATATTAATTAAATTTATGAGTATATAAAATCTTAAATTATGAAATTATTATGTAAACTTTTATATATAAATATATTACAATTTATATATTATTATATAATTGTAATGATAAATAAAAAAGTTATATTAATTTAAAGTATGATGATTAAAAACCTTTCAAGTTATGGAAATAAGTTTTTTTACATCCATTTACGGTTCCGTTTTCAACTACACATCACAAAAGCTTCAAAAAGTTACGTCTCTATTTAAAAACAAATAAGACTAAACCCTTGTTGAACCCATTCACCGATTATGTTGAATTTGAATTTGTCCCGTCTCTATTTAAAAACAAATAAGACTAAACCCTAGCTGAACCTATTCAAATATTATTTACAAATTAACGATTGTGTTCAATTTGAATTTTGTCAGTAAATTTAAATAAAGAAATTTTAAATAGGATAAAACCTTGGTTGAAACAATTCAAAAATTACTTTGAGGTTCTCATTTGTTTTCAATTTGAATTTTGCTCACGAATTTAAATGAATAAATTTAATTTTGTTTTAGGTCCAAAGAATTGAAATAAAAAGAAGAATTAGCTTAGTACGTAATAAATCAATATAATTGAGAAAATAAATTTAATATAGAAATTTAAAAATATTATAAATTAGATAAATGTTTTTCTTAATGATGTGTTGAATTAGAAAAACATTTATCAACATTATGGATCACAAAAGTCTTAGATCTAAAAAAATTATAAATATTTAAGAAGTTGTTTTCAAGATTCATCACATAACTCAGATAATTATTGATGCATTTCTAACCAACCAATGTGGTTCCTCATAAAAAATGATGAACCACATTGTTTGGTTCGAAATGTACCCATATTTATCTAAGTTATGTGATGTATCAGGAAGACAACTTTTTAAATATTCCTAACCATAAAAGCCTCCATTATATATTATAAATATTAAAAAGATATGCAATGTAAAATGTTTTATTTAAGAATGCAAATTTACATTGAGAGTCATAATGTAGAATTAGTTTATAGAGATAACTGTGTTTTTTGCAGAGTTGAAATGTCTTAGTGTTTCAGAGAATATTTCACTCATCATCACGAGGGACTAGAAGCAAAAAATCATAGATGAAGAGAAGGAAAGACCCATTCCCCACATTTTTCTTATAAATTGGTTAGGTCTCTTCTCTTCACCTCTAGCTTTTGCTTCTAATTTTTAACGATAAGTGAAGTGTTCACCTCAACTGTTAAGACATAACAATATATATATATATATATATATATATATATATATATATATATATATATATATATTTTTTTTTTTTTTTTTTCTTCATTGAATTAAAGATTTGAATTTATAAATTTTGAATATTTAAAAAATAACAATTATCATACAAGTTAATTATTTCGATTCATTTTAAATTATTAATATGCATAATATTTATTTATAATTTAATTATTAAATTTAATTGCATTTTCTTATTTAAAAATAAAAAAAACCTCTACATTTTCAACTTCGCTTATTTTTATCTTAAATAAAATATATAAATGTATATACAATTTGAATCGTTCTAATGGATAAAAACATGTATTTCTTTCTAAATGGTGCTAGATTAATCTATAGGAGAGTGTGGAATGTGTATACCTCTATAAATCTTTTATTTTTTAATAATGTTGAATTGGTAATATGTTAGAATGATCTCGGCAAGGTCCACACATAGAAATAATCTTGGTGTGTTGAGGCGTCACATGGATGGGCATTTGGCAACACCTACTCTTCGATACTTATCACAACAAGTCAAACATACTCCTTGGAATTACACATAGGTGGATGGGAGAACAAACCATGCTCCCACCCACTCGAGCTACCAGCTCGAGATTTACAGATCCATAGATTCTAGTAATTAAATCACTAAGCAGAAGTGGGTCTCTTGTCCCACAAATAAGGGGATGTCATACACAAATTTGGTGTTTGGCTTGACCATGACCTTAAAATATTATTATTATTATTATTATTATCCTCTTTTTCCCAATTTTATATTATAATTAGACATGGATATATGGTCAAATACTTCTTTGAATTCAAATGCCCATCTCTCTCTCCACTTGCATGCATCCTCTCACTAAATTTTGTATATAAGATGACCATCAGTGTAGTGATCATTCAATTATTCGTGTAATCTTTTGCTACCAACTTTGATAAAACCCTGTTTGCAACCATGAAATAATCCACTAATAGTGTGAGCAATATTTTGCTTGCTCAAGCTCCTTTATACCATGGCTTGACATATGGATGCTTGCACTACTTGGATCTCGCATCCCCAATTAATTAAGAAGATGAGTTCAGGATTGTCTACTCCAAGAGCACTCTTTGTGAGTAATATTTTCACAAGTATAAGAGGTTGAACCAATTCCCTATCATGTTCTAATAAGCGAAATTTAGGTTTTGTAAGGTCTGGATTGAAATGGCCAATCTACCAAAATGCATCTCTATGTTTTTCAAAGATGATACAAGATGGGTGTATCTAACTATTCTTATACATACAAGCATACACAACACATCCCATAGAGGAGGGGGGTTGAGTAAGGAAGCATTTTCAACTTTTAACCAATCAACCATTATGTTCGCAAGAGATATCACTCCCTTATGACTATTTCCATTAGCATAAGAAATGATCTAGGTGGACCTTAAAATGCTCAAAATTCCTTGTAAATGGGTCCATTGTTTAGAGCTCGAAAAATCGATTCCAATGAAACTTGAATGGTTGAAAATCGATTCTGTAACTTTAGCCAAACAAAACCCCATTGTTGCACTTTTCTCTTCATTTTGTCTATGAGAATGTCCCAAAATTCTATCTTTAAAGGGCCAACATTGACAGGCATTCCCAAATAATTAAAATGATCCCAATTTAATTTGTAGGGAACTCCAAAAATATTTGCAATGTTGTGTATAGTTTGAGTTGTGGCATTCCAACCATAAATGCAACTTTTTTGAAAATTAACCACACCTCCGGAGTAAAGCATGAATTTTTCCAGGATGGATTTGAATCTTCGAGCTATAATATTGGATGCACCTCCCATCAAGAGGGTGTCATTAGCAAATTGAGAGTGGTTTATATTTTTGACCCCATTACCAAATTTGATACCAGTGATAAGTCCAGCACGTCGCATAAAGTCCAAGGCCCTGCTGAAGGACTCCTCCATGAGAATGAAGAGGTGTGGAGAGATAGGGCAACCTTGTTTAAGACCCCGAGAAGACTGAAAAGACGAAGCAAGCCTGCCATTAATGATGGGGGAGACCCAAGGGTTGGAAATGCAGGCATTAACAAAATAGATAAAATTGAGGTCAAAGCCCATTTTCAGGAGGACGGACAAAAGAAAAGAATGCATAACCCTATCAAAGGCATTGGCTAAGTCAAACTTAAGGATAAAGCCTTTTTCCATGCAAGAGGTACTAGAGTGAATAGCTTCTTGGACAAGGAGAATCGAATCAGAGATTTGTCTTTGAGAGATAAAACCTCCTTGATTTTCAGAGATGAGGCTATGGAGGAAAGTTTTGAGGCGCAAGGTGAGGATTTTGGAGATGAGCTTGTAGGAGGAGTTGCAGAGTGAGATGGGTCTAAAACGGGAAAAAAAGGAAGGTCGATTTTCTTTAGGGATAAGGGCACAGAAAGTAGAGGTGGTGTAGCCCCCAATTTTCTTCTTTCTTTGAACCCATTGCATCATTTTGACCAAGTCCTTTTTTATAAGATCCCAATGAGTTCTGTAAAAACTTATAGAGAACCCATCTGGCCTGGGTGCCTTATCTGGGTGCAAGGACCAAATTGCACGCTTGATTTCCTCCTCATCAATCTCTTTATTGAGGGCGTTATTCATCTCCTCTGTGACCATGGTTAGGAGGTGCTGCAAAAGATCTGAGTAGTCTTCCGGTGCTTTGAATTCCGTTAGAAGAGCTTTGTAGTGCATGGTGACCGCAACTTTGATATGTTCTTGGTCTATCTGGACTTTCCCCTCTGCGTCAATGATTGAAGGGATATGATTTCGAGTCCTGTGGGAAACAGCTTGCTTGTGGGAATAAGAAGTATTTTTGTCACCCGATTGGAGCCACAAATTCCTTGATTCAATTCTCCACTTCTCTTCTTCCTTCCTATTGATTCTATAAAGTTTCCAGTAAATAGTTTTTTTCCTGAATGGAATTATCTTGATTGAGACCATGGTTTTAAATGCTGTTGTGGATAGCGTTCATCTTAGCTTTGACTTCAATCTTGGCTTTTTCAAGTTCTTGATAGTGAAGCTTGGCCCATTCCTTCAGGGTTGTTTTTGTTCTCTTTAATTTTTATTCCCAAATGAAGGAGGGGGATCCTTCTATATGTTGCATCCAAGAGTTGTGAATCAACTTCCTAGCCTCAGAGATATCATTCCAAAGGGGACTGTATTTGAAATGTATGGGGCTGAGAGAATGAAGGTCTCCAAGACCGAGGGTGATGGGGTAGTGATCGAAAGCAGAGAAGGGGAGAACATTGGAGGAGGCAGTGGGGAAGTGAGAGAGGAGAGGGACAGCAATTAAAAATCTGTCAAGGCGCTCCATGATATTTCCTTTGCCAATCCTTCTATTTCTCCAAGTGTATCTGCGGTTTTTTGGAGCAATGTTAATTAATTTGTGGTCATTCATGATGGTTTCAAGTTGGTTTCTGGAGGGGTTCGGGGAGAAGGAGCCTCCCCTTTTTTCATTTGCTTGGAGGATTAGATTGAGATCTCCCCCAATGATAATATTGTTGCTATCTCCACTATCTATGTCTGCTTTGAGATTGTTCCAACAAAGTTCTTTGTCCCTATAGTGGTTAGGTCCATATACATTGTAAAAGATGATTTCCTTTTGATATTTTTTATTTTGTAGTACTACTTTAATCCAGTTCTAAGTTGTTGTCAAGGTCTTTTTTGCCCAATTGTTGCGGTTCCAGAAGGTGACCAGCCCACCTAAGGCGCCCCTAAATTCTGATTGGGTGCCTTCATGATCCTTGAATTTGCCTATTATAGAATTCATATCAGATTCTCCCTGCTTAGTTTTCTGCAGGAGGATTATGTTAGGCTTTTCCAAATTTAGAAGGTCTCTCAGGGCTGCAATTTTTGAGGGGTGCCCCAACCCCCTATAGTTCCATGAGAGGGCTTTCATCATTTTAGAAAAGAAGAGTGGGAGCCTGCCTTTCCTCCTTGATTCTTTTGTCCTGAATCTTTGCTATTCTTCCCCAAAATGTATGTTTCAATGGGGTTTTGCATTCCTAGGGCTATGTCCCTTTGGGAATTTTCTTCCCGTTGCTGCTTTGTAGATTTCCTTCCCACTATTTTTTTTGTATTTTCTAGATTTTCACCATGTTCCTTCACTAAGTTCCTTGTGATCTGGACAGAGGAGGGATCAGAAGAGGAGGAAGGGGGGTCAGGATTTGAAGGGGAGGGATGAGGAGAGGAAGGTTGAGATGGGGTGACAAGGGGGGGGTCATCTTCGGAGGGGGGAAGGAGGGAAAAAGGGTTGGTTGATTCTAATTTGGGGGGAAGGGAGGGAGGATCAACAAGGTGCTGGGAAGGTTCCAGGATCTTAGGGGAGGAGGAGAGGGGGGGATCAGGTTGAGGAGGGGGGACTGAGGAGCTGCTTTGGAGTTTGAGGCGGTTTTCTTTTTCTTGAAAGTTTTCCATTGTTGATCAGCATCAGGGCTTTCAATATCAATAACCTTTGAACATCTATTTTCAAAGTGGCCATATTCGTGATATACCTTGCATTTAAATGGGATTTGTTCGTAGTCAAGCTGCTAGATGTGCATCCAATCATCAACTTTTAACTTGATCGCTTATGGAAGACCTTTGCCGAGATCCACTTCTACACATATCCTAGCACATTCTTGCATATTGCCTTTTGGCTTGCTCCGCTCAATGAATTTTCCTACCGCATTCCTGATGGCTCGAACTGAGTCATCTCCCCAATAGTGTAGGGGAAGATGAGGAAGGCGCACCCACACCGAGACAACATTTGGTACATCTAGTTCGGGATCAAAGTCTAGTGTCCATTTGTTGAGATACAATCCTCTGGTATCCATAAAATACGGTCTATTCCTAAAAATCAGATCCTTGTCTTCTTTAGATTCAAAATTAAAGGTGAAATAGCCTCTGCCGCAGAATCGAATAGAGATTTTTCCATTGATTTTATCAGACCAGTTGCGTTCGACCCATCTCTGAACAATCTTTGGAGAGGGCCAGAGTCCAGTAAATTGGCCGATGAGGCCTTTTTTGGTGAGAGAGAGAGTAGACATGCGCGATAAAGAGGGGATGAGGGCCACCTCCTGTATTCCATCGAGCTTCTTAACGAATTTGGAGATTGTCGGTCGGGGCCTAGGTGGAGCCAGCGATTTGATGAGAGCAGAGAAGGTGAGAGCCTGGTCAGGAGGAGAGGCCGCCTCCAGGGAGGTCTCCGAAGGGGCCATGTGCGGGAGAGCTCAGTGGGCACAGCAGCTAGGGCACCGGCAGCAGGGCGCGGGCTAGCAGCAGTGCGACAGTTTCTAGGATATGATGCACAATTAACTTACACCATAAAACCCTTCTATATAAAACACCTTGTATTTTTTTAAAAATCTACATTGAAACATCTCCTCTCATCTTTATTATGACATAAATAATTTACATCTTGAATAATGCGTTGATAGACACCTTTTATATTGTCATCCTAATCTTACAAAATTCAATCAAATTTAAACATCTCTTAAAATAATAATATTACGCACAATTAACTTACAACATGAAACCCTTCTATATAAAACACCTAATGTATTATACTTTTTTAAAAATCTACATTGAAACATCTCCTCTCATCTTTATTGTGACGTAAATAGTTTACGTCCTCAATAATGCGTTGATAGGCTCTTTTCTCCTTCAATTGGTTGTAAGTTTTGACTTTCATTAAGGAATGTGTTGTTGTAGTCAACACTACAAGAAGGTCATTTATGATATTATACAATAAGTATCCCACCATTGTCATATCTATTTTGCAGAGGAATGATCGCTATCTGGCCTTTATTTTGTAGCCCACCATTGAATGTCAATCTTATTCTAGTTCTAGGTTACATAAATTAAATGATTGAGGGCCTCATTCTATTTTGTGAATATTAAATGGTAATGAATTATTATTATACCGATTTCAGTCATTAAGGGTTGGTGTTTGATGTAGGTGCTTTCTTGGTGTAATAATTCAATTGACTTCATTGGACCCCACATCCTAGGAATAATATAAACATATATCTTCCATTAATATTGCAGATACACACCAGGACCATAACTAAGAAGTGTTAGGAGAATTTTGTGGTCAGTCATTTAATGAGTTTAACATATGACTTGGAAATTGGGTTTCTCTCGGAAATTTTGGAAAGTGAACGTGTCTATTTCTACCCAAACCATTGGTTGTGATATTCTCATGTCATAAGACTTTTTAGCTATATGGCTTTTAGAGATGGCAAAGTTAATTTTTTTGGTTATCTCTCATTTAATGTGGTGTGGTATATAATGTTTATCGTTAGATTTAAATTTGTTTAAATTTAATGATGAGCAATATATACCACACTACATTAAATGGAGAATAGCCCAGGAAATAAGGCTTGTTTTGGAGATTATATTATGATTGACTTAAAAAATACATTCCATATGACTTTAAATGCAATTTTTTGTGATAATAAAAATATTTTACTATGAATTTTGTAGATATATGTTATGTTCGTAATTTTTGAGTTTTATTGATTCATATAAACAAAGAATGTGGATTATTTTTTCAAAGAAGAAAGTCCCATGTCTAGGTTTCTTTTTAGTTTTATTGATTCATATATACAAAGAATGTGGATTAATTTTTTAAGAAGCAAGTCTCGTGTTTAGTTAGAGGTTTATAAGAAGAATATAGATGTAGATCATACGAGAGTTTTATAGTGTATATTGTTGTTGGTATAATAAGGTTTGATTTTTTTATAATTATAAAATTAATTTTTTAAATATATTTTTTTAACCTTTTTTGGATAAATGAGTATAAATGGTTTAATTGTTTCTATAATTTATTAAAATTTTATTGTTTTTATTAGATTTGTTTTTGAAATATATGTTTTTTACTATTATGTTTTTTTAAGATTTACTATCATTTAAGTTGGTTTTTTTTTATGGTTTAAATATTTTTAAATATTTTAAGTTCAATTTTTTTAATTAATGGACTTATTTCCGAATTAAAAGATGATTTTCTATCATTTTAATTTTTTTTTCTCATTGTTGATTAAATTTTGTCTTTAAGGATTCAATCCTAAGTCACCTACATTGACTTAGGTTATCTTTCCATTTTGTAACTTCTTTTTTTATTAATATTCTTCTTATTCTCTTAAAACATCTTGAATTAACAATCCACGAGGCTTAGAATAGATGGTGATTGGGTATATTGTTAAGTCTTGTCATGATGTGAAGGTCACTGGTTTGAAATTCCGTGGGAAAAAATCCAGACATTTTAAACTTAGACGCCCCTGGGTCGCGATTTCTCAAGCCAAACGTTAAACCTATAGTCATCTATGGAGGAAACAAACAACTTGAAAAACTAACAAAAAAAACATCTTGAATTTACCATTGAGTCATCCAACCATAAAAACACCTATGTAGCTCGTGTTACTTAAAATATGCAACTAACTAACTCCTTCTCCTTAATATAGGTGTTTGAGTTACTTGGTAGGTGTTTTTTTTTATCCCCCTTTCATTATTTGAAGTTGTCTTCTCATTATTGAGGCTTATATATTGAGGATGTCTTGAGGTTCTTATGATTCATTCATTAGTGTGGATCGTGAAGGAGATGAAGTGTGTGTATCTCATAGAGATCTACCACAAGGAGTCTTACAGGCTTTTATTATAGTAAGGTTTGGTGATTAATATTTGACATTAGATGTTTCCCCTACACATTATATGGGTTTTATCACTGTAAACAGTGTGCTTCATCTCATGTATTTTCTTATTTTGATTTTATTACATTAATTATTCATGTTTGTAGGAGTTAGATGGTTGTTGACACTTGTCTTCTTTATTTTCTAACATGTTATTATTTTATAATGTCCTGATTGGCTTAATACTTTAACATGTTCTAAATTTGGTGTGGAAGTATTTTGTAATTTTTAAGGGTTTGAAGGCATCCATGAGGCTCTTATTTTTCTTGAAAGGATTTTCATCTCTTAAATCTTCATTAAAACTTTAGGATTTTAGCACCATTTTATGTAAAGGTTTCAAGGTTTTGGACTCTTTTTTTTGCATCAGCACTCTACAATTAGTATTATCTCTTTCATTTGGTTTTGACATTGCATCTTTATCTAGAAAATTGTGTCGTCTTTAATAGGAGTCGAAGAATCTATGTTTGAAGTTTCATGCAATATGGATGATCAATGTGGATGAAATTTCCTCTTGAAGATAAACTTAGAAAATCCATTTTCTCAACAAACTATAATTCATGTTGAGAAGTTGGTATCACAACTAGATTCTACATAAAAAATTAGAGGGGAATGGGGGTACTATTTTGCACTTTTCTAGATTCAATCATTTCAAGCTTCAAATTTCAATTTTAAGTTTCATACTATTTTGGGAAATTTTTGTTTTCATAAAATTTCTATTTATTATATATGTTTTGGGTAGTAAACTTCATAGGGTTATAATTTTGTCATAAAATGTCCATTTGAGGTGATTTATTTTTGTTATTTTTAAGTGTACTTTCCATTAGTTCAAATGAATTTGGTAAATTCTACTCTCTTTGATGAGGTTTTGGGTTTCCCCACACTGTCTTGTGAACTGGTAAATGTGTGTGGGTTGGATGGCTCTAACTATGTGATTTGGAAGATAAAGATGGATTTTGTATTCAAGGGTGAAAACCTGTGATAGTTGGTAATCATGACAAAGTGATATGAACAAGCCACAAGCCTCATTATATAGGAAATATCAAACAATTTATATGTATATGTTGAAACTAAAAAAATTACTTTTAAGGTGTGGGAGATATTTGCTTCCTTGTATAAGAACATTGATGATATATTAGCCTATTAGGTGGAATTCCATGGTCAAGATATTATATATTTTGAATAAAATAAATGATTTATTGTTGAGCTTAAGAGTTATAATGTGAAATTAGGTCATTGTGGGAGTGATTAATATAAAAATGGTGATGCTTTTATCATCTATGTTGAAAACATATTACCTCTCATTTATGATATCATTATCCATTCTATGAGTAAATCCATTGATATGTTGAAGGGAAGAAATAATCCCAACATTAAAGAATTTTGCAAAGGTATTATATATGAATAGGATAGTCTTATTTCTTCAAGACAAAACGTTAGTGTTCATGTAGCATATGGTAGCAAGTTTTTGGCTAAGGGATCCAAACGAAAATTTTTTGGAACTAAGTCATGTTACTAGCATGAATGATTCTAGTTATCCATTCAAGTCCTCAATAATATTAATCCATGTGCTTCTCATAAAAATTAATGGAAATCGTATTGGTAGTATGCCAAGCCTAATCATCCAGAGAATCTTGATCATGATGTATTTCCTAATAAATCTAGGAATACTCCCTCCCTTCTGTAGAATGGATCATGAATTTAAGTGATTGTCATCATATAACATGGAATTAATTCCAACTTGCTACTTTTTATAAAAAAAATATAAGCATCCATATTTGATAATATTTGATCTAGATTGGATCATTATATTATTTTTCATCCATCTTGATTCTTTCAAAATAGAAAAAATGGAGGAATCAACTCATGAGACCATTTATGTTGATGGGTGTCAGTTTGTAGAATTGGGGTTTAAAACCCTATGGAGGCAATTTGAAGCATTTAACAAATTATTTTTATGTCCAAAAATTATTGATTGCATATGACCCCTTGGCATTGTTCTACACTTAGATACATCTCCAACAACACTAGAAAGACCTCAAACAGAGTGTGTATGCGAAATTTATGCCACTTAGAAGTTGACCTTCCTATTTGTCCACCATGATTCGAGAGGATGTCATGCCAACCTCATTACTTATGAAAAATGGGCTTGTCATGTGATCATGATGAATAAGGCTCTCAAAGGTTAAATATTGTAACTCTAGTTAAATTTGGAGTAAAATTTAACCACTAGTTGGCTATCAAGCTATGTTATATTTGGGCCACTATGAGGAAAATGGGTTCCATTCTATTTGAGTGCATTTTGTTCCATAAATGAGAAAAGTAGATGAGAGTGGATAGAGAGAGAAAACAAAGGGTGTTTTTATTCTATATCAACCCACAGGCCACAGGTCTCACTCCTTTATATTTGCACCATTTCCAATTAGAGAAAGAGAGAGCGGAACAACCTCTCATTCCAGTTGGGTTTTTTACTAAAAGGGTTTCCTAGATCATATCTTGGTGTTTTATGGTTTTATTAGTGATTATTTTCATATATTATCTATTTTCCTTATTTTTTTATACTGCGTGCATAAGCAGAAATCAATAACTTAATAAATCCATAAATCTAAGGAAAAGTTAACCCTCATAGTGTAGATTTCATATTTCAGTCATTTTTATTCATATTTGTTGTGATGAATTTTTGAGTGGAATATCCACGACCGTTTAAGGATCAATATTTATTTGTCATTATAACCATCTTTTAGTTCTTGGTTTTGGAAATGTGTGTGTTCCAAATGGTGAATTAAAATATTCATTCCATGGAAATGGGGTGACAATCTATTTGTTATTTATTTACCATGCTTTCCAAAATAGTTATAATTTCAAAGCTTGTTCTAGTAAATATGTTATAAAGGATATAAATAATGGTTTGGAATTATTTCTTCTTGTCTTATTGCCGATAGTGGAATTTTTTTATGAATGTTTTTATTTATCTATGTGTACAAATAGTCCCTTATATGCCTCAATTGCTCATATTCATATTAAAAGTAAATTATAGCATGATAGGCTAGGTTAATTCCATTATGGCAATTGAAGTTAATGAATAAATTTTAAATGGTATATAGCTTAGCTTCTCTCACTACCATTAAGGATGTTTGTGAAGGTTGTGTACATGGAAATCATGATTTGAGGAATAATTTTGAGAAGGACGAGGCATCTTGTGTTCAATACAAGGTTCATCCAGTTCATAGTGACATGTGAAAGAATATTGAGGCTCCTTTTTTTATTAAATATTGTCCATGTTATCATCTTTAGTGGTTATTTTAATAAGAATACTTGGGCCAATTTCTTAAAGCACAAAAGTGAAGCTTTTGTTGAATTTAAAAATCTTAAGACCATAGTTGAAAAAGTGTGATACCCAAATGAAGGTTCTTTGTGATAATAATAGGGGGAGACTGTACCAAAAAGTAATTTAGATGCTTACTTTAGAAAGCACAAGATTAAATGTCAAAGAATTATTCCTTACACACCATAACAAGTTGTGGTTATTGAAAACAAAAATAAGAACTTGTTATAAATGGATAGATGTATGTTACATTCTAAGGTCTCATAGAAAATCTTTTAGGGGGGGAGTTATTTATTTTGCAAGCTACATTTTGAACATGGTACCTACTAAATCAATTTTGTTTGTTACTCTTCGGGGAAAAGGAAGTGGAAAGATACCATATATTGGTTATTTTTGGTCATTTGGATGTGAGTGTTGGGTTGATATTTTAGAAAATAAAGGGGCAAGTTAGAGATTAAGTAACATAAATGCATCTTTGTTGCTTGTAGTGAGGACTTTTAAGGCTTACAAGCTATTTGACATTTGTAGGGATGTTTAGTTTAACGAAATTTTTACACCACCAAATCAATTGAGCCTCATATGTTAATTTGAATTTGCATTATGTTTAATATTTTCTTTACCTTAAATTTATTAATAATTATGGTTGTGTAGATGCTTCAATTCCTATTGTTTACTTTAATTATTACTAATGATTTATCTATCTCTAGAAGTTTCTAGTGGTCAAGGTAATACTAGTATATAAGTCCTTATTTGATAAAAAAAAAATGAAATGGTAAGCTCTAATGCAAGTGATTTGTTTAACGTGAGGACTCAATCACATTTAACTCTTATGTGAAATTTTTATTGCAAGTGATATTACATATTATGAGGATGCTAAAGGGAGCAAGCATGAAGAAGGAAATGAAAGAAGAATGTGATTCCCTCATGAAGAATAAGAATAGGAATGTAGTACCACTTCTACATCGTATAAATCTTGTGTGATGTAAATGGGTCTACAAAACTAAGTTCACTGAGATGGATTTTGAAGAAATATGTTTCTCATTTAGTAGAAAAAGGTTGATTACGAGGAGATATTTTCCCAAATTGATAAAATTTAATGTGTCACCATTTAAAAATTAGGTATTGAAAAAAAAATTAATAAATATAATATAAATTAAATAACCCTTGTATTCCCCCGGATGCGGGTGAAAGATAGCGCGCAGAGAAGCCACGGGGTAGCCATGTGGGAGGACACACGGCAGCTCCACGTGCTCATTTTTGGGGAGAAGCACTGCGTTAAATTTTGGCGTGAGGGCGCCATTACTCCACCCTCTGCCACCCTCCCTACGATGTATCAGGTCTGCTCTGCATTAATGCTATCAGCCATAGCCTTTAAGCCCGCCACCTTGGCTTTCTCCTTTGAATTATGCCCAACTCGTCTGCTCTTTGTGCATTTTTCAGTTTTCTCTCCCCCACATCTGTTGCATATCATTCGATCTTCCAAGAACTGTGTTCGTCCTGAACGCATCCCTCCTTAGAAGCTCACCTTGGCCCCCATCTGGTCAGGAGACTCCCCCCTGGACAAGTATGCCTCACCGCCATAGATGGAGATGCAGGAGAGCTAGAGGGCGTGGCCAGCCCTCTTGTCCTCCTCGCCCTCCCCTGTCGCTCTCCCATGGCCATGACCTGAACCTCTCCATTAATTGGACTGAGCTCGATAGATCCACCCCTGTCAATTTGAATGCCCAGCTTTCCTTACAGCTCCCTGTTTCGGCTCCGCTCTCCTCCACCTCCCGCAAAAAGAAGTGTGTTGGAAAATCCACCATCTCCCCTGAGCCTGCTTTCCTCTCCCGCAAAATTAAAGCCCTCTCGGTGCAAAGCACCTCTAGTGGTAGCAGCGACTCCAGTGACTCAGACGGCAATAGCGAAGGCAGCCCAGACCTGGACGTTGATGGCAGCCCGGACCAGAACGCTGGCGACTTCTCGAACCAGTCTCACCATCTTGATGTCTCTCAGCCTGACTTCTCTGCAGCGAATTTTGGCCTCCCTGCTTCACCACACCATCCATCGGATGCACACGCGTTGAGAAAAAGGACTGAGGAGGATGGATACGTATGCAGGATCCTCGAAGAGGCTCCAACCTCCAGTGATAAGCATGCAGGTCATCCTTAAGAACTGTTTTTCATCTCTCCTCAGCATGCATATGTTCAAAAATTGTTTTCTATGGGTTTTTTTTTCAATTATGAAAACTATTCCTACTGGTTTCCCGTCATGGGCAGTAGTCTCTTTGGGGCTTCTAAGGACTGGTTTCCCCACCAGGGGCAGTCCAGTACTTGGTAGAAAACTCTTGAATCTTCCCTCTGGAATGAACATGTTCACTCCTCAGGATGTGACCTGTAACTTTTTGTTTTATATGATATAATAGAAGTAGCATAACTTAGAAAAAAAAATAACCCTTGTATTAATAACCCATTAAAAATATAATGATTTTCATGAAGCTGAGTCAAGGAGACAACCTCTTATTCAATAGAGATTCAATATAATAACAATGATTAAAAATAAATACATAGCATACTAGCTCTATAAATAGTTTCTATCTAGCAAAGCCATAACTATGGTCCCATAGGTCATAAGTACCAACCACTTAGTGGGCCTTATTTAATAAATATTACCCTTTTACATTTATTAACTACCCACAACTACCTAATGGGACTTATTAAAATAACTATCCTCGCACTTTAATTCACTAACTTCTAAGTACCCCAGAGTAGGGAGGTTATGGTAGGCCACAATATGTGCCCCCCACCCCCCATCAAGAGAAACATTATCCTCAAGATTGGAGATGTGGAAATTGTTTGAAAATCATTTTTGGTTTTTAGGTGCCATTGTATGGTTGTGTTTCCTTCAAATATAATAGGAATTATTTAATTGAGTGTTGATCGTATCAACTTTAAAGTGTAAACTATCTTTGGTTGCAACCAAATGGAGCATTCTTAAGCAAGTTTTGGAAAATGGATTAAAATTGTACATTTTGCGCCACACCTTTCTTCAAACAATACATATGAAAGATTGGGTGAATCATGGAGTGGGTTAGAATATATAATTGGCAAGAAGCTTGTACAATGCTTTGGAGTGTTTGATAAGGCTCGAAGAGTTTTGATTCTAGATTATAGGAGCCTTTATCTTTGAGAGAGGTCTTATAATAGAGTTGAAGACAAAGGAACATTATATCCCATTCTTTAAAATGTTGCTAATAGTGAAATTGATCAACTTGTAGCTTCATTAAATTTTGAGACAAAATCAAATTTTCCTTAAGTGTGAAAAGAATAGTTGATCTCTTAATTGTGTAATCCATCTCTTGAACCTTGGATATATCCACTAAATATGATATGTCATAAATATGTGTTTAGCAATAGATAGCCGCATATGGTAACATTTTGGTGGCACTATGATAAGTGGTGTTGTACCATCATTTAATAAAGAGGTATCCATTGAACCCATTGGTATTTTTGGCTCACTATAAAACATTGTAAGTATATGGTTTCCAAACATTTGTTGACCACCTTGTTTTGGAAATCTATTTCGGGATGATATGTTTTGCTCATTTGAATTTTTTTTATCCTACAATTTGTTGTTGAAGGTGGGCTCACAATCTGACATAGTGTAAGTGGGCATGCCATCTAACTTAAAAATATGATCCATGAAGAACTAGCCCATTTTGGAGGAAATAAATGGGTGTTGTAAGGCACAAAATGATGCAGCCAAAGGCTACAAAAACCCACATCTTCCATATAGATGCATATAAAAATCCATGGTTCATTCATCAACCAACATAATTTTCATCCTGAGCAAACTTTAATGTGGAAGCTTATTATTTAATCTTCAAAGAATATTTCTTTACTTTTAATCCATGGTTGTAAAACCTAACAATACAACTTCATATGCGGAAGTTGTTTCTTGCCTTATACTCTATGGTTATAAACCATAGGCCAAACCCCATTTCATGAATATTCGAATCAACATTCGACTTTGGAATAAAACCCATAATATAATCACACACACACATATATATAATAGTCCACGCTACCAACCATCATAATATTACATCCGCCCCACAGCTTATCATTTCATTATATATTCGAGCCCACGCAACATATATTTCATTTCATACCAAAGTTCAACTTTGGTTAAAACCCAAAGCACCAACATACATTATGTTTGGGCCCCACAACATATATAACTTACCTTGCATTAAACTTCGTGCAACTACGGGTGCGAATGCCGTCAGATCTCAACTGCAAATCATCGAACGACTATCACGTTCATTTTACTCCAGTGACTTATTGCTCCAAAGCAATGCGAAATAGGTGGTTTTGAAATCTGTCCATGCTACGTGTCATTCCCAGAAGTCTATCGCATGATTTCCTTCAATACCATTTACCACTTTGTTACACAGTATTTTTGTCACTGTCCCTGCAATCCCCCGACCCGCACATTGGAGGGCTTTTCCCATGACCTGTGAGCAGTGATATGACCTGAAACCACTTTCATGGCATCCCCTTGCATAAGGACAAACATTCCTCTGAAGAAAGTTTCCTCTAAAAACCCTAAAAACAGATCTTTTTGCCTTGGTGCGACTAGCCAGTTCAGCCCTCGCGCCAATGGGGGAAATCCACCATAGAGGGCGCACGAGCTGGCATGCTGTCCCTGTGTCTCACTCACACCAAGATTTATAATGGATGTTTAAAAAAAATAAATGGCAGAAGTTTGATTCCAACAAAATCTTGAACGAGTCACCAAAAGGATTTGGGTGGTTTGGCTCCGGATCTCCATGTATGGGAAGTGGTTTTCCAACTATCATGGAAGCTTCCTTAGAGATAGGGCCAATCCCATGATTACAGGGATCCCAACTCCTCTTCCCCCATCTATAAAAGCTTGCCTTCTCCCTTAGAAAACTAGCTGAACTTGTAGGAAGAAAACTATAGCCAGACAGTTGTTGAGAGCCAAGCCAAAGAGAGAGATCTTTGTCCCGTTTCCGATAGGCTTTGTTGAGACGTGCTCCGCTGTCAGCCCCGCCTAAGGAAGATCAAATGTCAGAGCTTTGGGTTGTAATCTTTCCTTTGTTATTTTAATATAAGCAACTTTGATTATGGTTCCATTCATGTGTTTATTTCTTTATGAAATGAATTACATCCTCTCTAACTGATGTATGGTTACACGATTTAGATTTTACATTGTACGTCGTTTTTTCCTTGCATGTGTGCAGGTGTTCAGAGGTGTCGAGCAGAAGGATCGTGATCTGCCAAGCGAGGGACGAGAAACATCACCTTTTCTTCAACGACCACTGCGTAGGATTTGAGGGAGGCAATTCCTCATGATTTTTGTCATTTTGTAACTAGGAACCTGTGTCACTGCGTGACTTGATTGTTGCTAGACTTGATCTGGGCTAGTAGGGATTGACTCTGTCTGCAGAGGGATTTACCTCCTCAACAAACTGGCGACTCCATTGGGGATCAGTGGGAGTTAGTCCTCCTTCCGTTTGGGTTGTTTTTTTGGATTTTGATTGATTTATTTGCTCTTCTGGTTCACCTTCCTTGGTCTTAGACCCTTGTTCAGCCACAGAGGATCAGATTTGACCTCTGCTTTTCCGAAATTTTCATCTTTCCATGGTTGGCTTGATTGGCGCGGTTTCCACCCTGACAGTCGTGTCCATTGGCGCAAGTTTCCAGTTCATCACCAGCGCCATCCCCTATCTGGCACGGATTATAGCCAGACAGTCGCACCATTTCCTATAGGTGCTAGGGTTTTCCCTTGTTCGAGATTTTTTTTGGTCAGTACTTTTGCTTCTGGGTTATTTTTAGATTTTTCTTGAAGTGGTGAGTCTGGTCTTGGTTGGGAGAAATTCTTTGTTTTTTCATTTTCAGGCATTGGTGCTTGTTGTCAGTTAGCAACCCGCACCAATTGGGCATTGGCGCTAGTTTTCAGTGCGCAGGTCGCGCCAGTTGGCGCTAGTTTCCCCACCAAAGTTGTGCCAATTTCAGGGTGTGTGAAAATTGAGATTTTTTCCCTAAATCCTTCACCAGTGTGTCTTTCCCTTCCGGTGTTTTCTCTGCATGAGAATAGGTTACATTGCTCATTGTTCAGCTGAAATGTCCTCTTTCCATGATTGCTTGATGTAAAAGGGAATGAATGCCTTTTTTTGACCTCATGCTTTGGAAGTCCTCTTTGTGTTTGACCTCATATGTCTTGTATCCTTTTGAGGAATTTCGTTACAAAGTGTTTAAAACAACGATTTCATTCTTAGTGTTTGTTTGCATCCCTTTTGCATTCACCCTTTCATTAAGGAAATTTGCGTTCATTTACTTTTCATCTCATAGTTTGCTTTTCGTTAAAATGCATTAGATCACATTGCATTGAAAAGTATTTTTTGAGATCCATCATTGAACTTAGATTACATTGTTTAATGATTGAAAGCTAAAAATCGCATTAAGTGCATTCTCTTTCATTAAAAGCATGCATGAAGTAGATTTTCATTTCATTGAAAAATGCATTGAGTGCATTCTTATTCTTTCAAAAGAAAAAGGAAATTGTGCATAGATTACAATTGCATAGTTTTCAAAAAAGAGAATTTTGTATAGATTACATCGCATAATTCGCATCATTGAATATTTTAGATTACTTTTGTATAGTGAAAGTCATCTAGTTTGGAAAAGTTTTGTTTTCAGTATTGTTGTTTGTTGCATCATTGTTTGAAAGATTTCTTTTCTCATATAGTTGCATTCAGGGATTTATGAGATCCAACATTTGATAGGGCCTTGAAATTGAAACGTAAATTGAAGATCAAATTTAAAATTTACTCAATTAACCTAAGGAAGCATTGAAACCTAATGAAACATTTTTAGTGGTCTAGGGTAGAGATGTGTTTCGGCGTCTTTAAACCTAGTAGCCGTTGCTCGCCATCTGGCTTCAGACAGTGCTAGTAAGGACTTGTGATCCCCGTACCGTCGCATATACAAAGGGAGACCCCATTAGGTTGCAAATCCTTTATCCAGAGGAAGCCGAGTTTGCCACCTTTTACCCATGATACATCGGAGACAGCATTCGGGGATATTACCTGCAAGTACGTCAAGTCCTTGGTTGATTTCTTTTTCATTATTTACCAAGGTGTATATGGAAGTTCACGGATATCTGGTACACCCATCTACCTAGATTACTAGAGCAGTCAGTTTGATCTTTACTGACTCCCTAAATTTGAAAAGATCGTCAAGCGCTTGTCCTTTCACGCTTGTTTCCAAACTGAAAGCGATAGAGTCATCTTTTACTCGTTTCTTGACTCTTAAAACATGAAACAATGAATTTCTGGTTTCAATGTCATAAAATTAACCACCCACGAAATATTCCCGGTTAAAAGTTTTTGTCCTTAGTGTTTTATTTCAAGGTCGTTTCTGATGGCAACTTTTCCAGAGTTCTCCAATCAAGGAGTCCCCTCTGAGGGGAATCCTGGTCCTTTTCCTCCTTTTGGAAATTTTGGTGCTCCTTATATGGCAACGTTGTCCCTTCCTGGGTTAACTGTTGGGTTGCTTGTTTGGTTGTTTTCAACCTCTGTAGCCCCGAATGTCCCGGTTACTGTTCAATCAGTTCCTCCACCTGAAAAATTCCATGTTGATTCCAAGGTGGACCTCTCCCCTTCCTCACCTGTTTTTGCATCCCCCTCTTCTACTTCGCCTGGTGAAAGCCTGGATTCGAGTAACCAGGTGACTAAGAAGAAGAAGAAGAAGACAAAGAAGAAGAATTCAGATAAGAGAGAGGTTAAGGCTGTAGCTACTGTTTCTAAAACGTCCGCTCATGATAAACCTTCCAACCCTCCACGAAAAGTTAAGTTCCCTTGCATGTTGTGCCAGGGAAACCATCTTCTTCGAGATTTCCCTGGCATTCCCAAGGTGCTCGAAGTATGGTCCAACAGTCGTCCACCATTTCCTTTGGCTTCTGGGAGTCAGGTTGGGGGCACGTCTTCAGCTAGTGTTGGTAAAGCTCCTAAGATTCAGGGTAAGCTCACCAATCCCTGTAAGTTGTGTGAAGGGCACCATGCCATTCACGTTTGTCCATATATGGATGAAGCCAAGAGAGTTTTGGACAACTCGACTGTTTCTGCACCTTGCCTTCCGGCGGGTTACAAACAAATTTCTTTGAGTCCTTCACCATTTGATTCAACGATCAGTCAAGAGTCATCCTTGCTTGATCCCGCTCCCCCAGAAATTCACCATCATGAATCCATCCCTGACCAACCATTGGTCGTGGGATTGGTTGAACTGGCCCCGTCTGCAGTGCACCAGGTATTTTTTGTTGAGAGTGGATCTCACATCCCTCAGGTTCTTCTTGTTGCTT